>JARFNW010095437.1:0-13011 GCA_031763155.1 Dirona albolineata
CATTAGAAGCCTGCCAAATATGGTTGCACCTATTTTGTATAGCCTTCTAAATCATTAGATCACACAAACCTCTCCACTACGATAAGGTGGGACACACGGAGAAGCCCACGGCACCTAAGGATTAAAAACTCAAGATAGCAACACCTTGGACTTCAGTGGCCCTCACCCGTGCACGTAATCATCAGCCATTCATTGTACATATCCTTAGTTAGGAATAAGCATTCCCCATCACTCAGACACTCAGAATAGTATCATCACAGTCCTTTGATTAGGACCCTTTTAAAACACTCTCTTATTACCTACGGTTTCCTTTTCTGCTGCTATTCTTATATAAGTTGGTAGAGATCCAACAGGTGCACATATTACCCTCACAACTCACATGCCTAAAATTTGCTGGGGAAATTTGGAAAAGGCAACGTGCTCGCCAACAAGGCGAAGGGCATGGGGTAAGGGTCTGCCTGGGATCCTGGAGAGGACCAGGTTAGTTTAAGCACTTTAATGCATGGGAAGAGATGGAAAGAAAGATAGAATCATCTATACTGAAAGCGTAATTAATGTAACATACATTATACTAACGGAACTAACACAGGTGGCACGGGTTTGAGGCCCGGGACAAAACCAACCAACCAAACAAACAAACAAAAAATTATTCCCCATCAGTTTTGAATCTCCCTTTTTTGTAATCAGTTGAGTTGATAGAAGAGCTTTTACAGGCAGATGTCAAAATTTAGGGACAGCGTGTGTCCCCTTGTCTTACTATTTTTGTTTCTAGGTCGAACATAAATTAGTATTTCATAATTTGCATTTTTTCAAGTGGCCTATTTCAGAAGACTAAGTGTCCAAAATTGTGCTTGTGAAGTCCTTAATCACGATCAATATTCATAAATACAAATATTGTTTAAATATTTTTATTTACGAAAAATATTATTTATCATATCATTCATATAAGGCGTAATAGGAACGTATCCTTTAAATGCACTTTACGTTATACCAATCATTGTATTATTAGTTTTGAAAATTTATCATTGAAAATCGCAACAACAAACAACATTGACGCATTTAGAGCCATTGAACATGGAATCTAGTCGTAATCGCAAACCGATTTCTTATCAATCAATCGTCACCTTGAATCTATTTAGAATAGTATGACATTTACCCCACACACGATGCAAGAGTTGCACGTAATAATAACAAATAGAAGGTATGACAAGACAAGGGGAAATGGTATAGCTTCAAATCATACACATGTAACCGTACATTTGTGTTTTGTGTTTTTTGTAGTACGTTTGTTTGCTGATGAAGGGGAGACCCGAAACGTTCTTTGTTCTGTTATCCCTTGTTTTTTCATACCTTCTATTTGGATTTTTAGCTTCTGGCAGCCCTCACTCCTCTTAGTAATAATAACAAATGCATGTCCCAGTCACTACTGAAAGTGTGTGGAAACTGTTACACATATTCAGAGTTGCCAACTGGCTACCTACGTTGCAAAACTTGGCTCTACCGGTGGTCCTTCAACGGATACTTAACTGACGTCTTAGCATTATTTTTCTTAATAATGCATATATATATGTTAATTCAATGAACTCAAAAATTGTTTGATTATCTGTATTCGACCAAATTGTCGATATTATTGCTTCAAATAATTCTGTGAAGTACATTTTGGCTACTTACCTCATTATTTGGCAAACCATCCTATTTGTTCACACTCTTGTCCAACACCTGGCAGCTTTGCGACCTATCGCAACAACGTTAAAAAGACAACAATGATGGCGAGTCTCCGAAGGTTCATGAATCGCAAGAGGCGATGTATACTCGTTTGTTTTCTGGTTTCTTGTGTCTTCATAAGTTCATCATGGATAATGAGACAAGGTATTTTATCCATAATTGTGCATAAATCGTTTTTGCTTTAAGTTTATTTACCATGGAACCCAAAAACTGACATGTCGATGCTCCTGAACTTGAACTTGTCATGAAATTGAAATTGATGAAGTGATGAAGAACTGAAAATGAAAAGAAAAGGATGATTTGGTTGGAGTGACCAGGCATTTGAGTGATCAAGAATGAAAGGCAAACAATGCAGTGCCAGAAAACACAAGAGAGAGAAAAAAGAGAACAGATAATGAAAGTAGTTAAAGTAGGAGGAGGGGCTATCATCATCACTTTACTTTTATTTTTATAAAATCACTATCACCGTTAGTTATCATTATAATCAATATCATCCACTCTACTCTTCTACTTCTACTCTGTGGCATTATAATTATTGGAATTGGGGTCTTGTCTTAGTCTTAGTAAGTGTAATAGTAATAGGGTGTGGGTTTAGTGTTAAAAAGGGAAATAGAAGATAACACAAGCAGTTACTTGACAGTAAATAAATGAACGATTACATTAATTACAATACTGAGGTCCAAAATTAAAATAAATATATACTTAAACTACATGTTGAACAAAAGTCATCAATGAATCGCAACTCCTGGAGCAATCGCAACACAGTAAGAGATGATTTATTTTGAAATTCAGACCGGACACAAATTAAGTGTTCACGGTTAAAAGTTTAGGAGGGAGACAGACAGAGGCACACATGGAGAGTGAGAGAAGAGGATGGAGTGTATCCTCCTCCCCTTGCAATGACTGTCACATCGGACATACACACAGCAGTACTTGAACACACAAACGAGCAAACAAGTTATTCGCGCACAAAAGGAACGAGAATAAACGATTGAAGTGGAATATATAAACGACAAATGCTTATGGGGTTGAGTGCTGATCCCTGTGGGCTAAAAGAGCGGATTTTAAAAATGCATCAATTGTCCCCCACATATATGGCAACATAATTAGGCAATGCGTTCCAATCGTGGATGGTCTGCGGGACAAACAATGTAGATGTCAGTGTTGCTTGATGGGAGTTATGTTTGAAAGTGATGTGAGCGCCTCTGTCTGTGGTCGTTTGATAAACTTTAATATTTTCGACAGTTGGAACAGCAACACTTTCGTATATAGTTTTATTGAAGAAGGTTAGACGTTGGTCTCGAAAACATTCTCCCAATGGTTTCCAATCCAGTACTCGGATAGTTTCTATGTTACACTGCGATGCCACCACACTTTGGGTGAAGAATACTAGTGAAGAAGGCAATGGGTTTGACTTCATTTTCCACTCTGAGAAGATGCTGAGCGGATCTGTCACCAAGTCTTTAAACATAATATATATATATAGATTAAATGTGCAAAATGGTCTGATTTGGGTGAAGTGGTGTTGAATTTTGTCATACTTTATCATCAGGGAAGTGGTACATTATACGCATTTCGATGGTTGGATTTTTATGTGAGTCTGAGTCTTGAGATTGCTTTTATTTTCAGATGATCATATAGAAGGCTCTTTGATTTAAGGGTTTCAATCATGTTAGTGAGCAATCAACGGGGAAACAGAAAAGCCTACTTTGCTTGTTTCTTCCTTCATCTCCTTTTTTAGTGTAGCTTATCAACAGTATGTCATAAATCGTGTTGGTGCAGGGGTAACTCTTCAGGTTAGGGATTGGTTATATGGTTTTAATCCATTACCACATAATGTGGTCATTGCACTTTTATCTATTTAATACGCTTGTAGCATGGTGAAAAAACGTATTTTGGCTTTGGAGATCATTTTTGGGTTGACTTTAAAATAATGCTCAATTCCACATGTAGAGAAAAGATAGATACAAGTAAGTGGTAGCTTTTTACTGCATCGGAAAAGATTGTTTTAATTTTTAAAGACTTTAAAAAGTAAGCGATATTTAAGATATATAGATTTCTTTGTTTGCTTACTTACTTGTTCCATCTGCTTGTAACTGTTTTCTTTGAAAAGTTGTCAGATATAGTAAGCAACATCCCTACCAATTTATGAGGGACTATAGATGCACATATATGATATCAAATTAAACAAAAATTATTCACTAACTTAAAGGAATATTATTTTTTTTTACATGCTTTTTATGTTTTGTCAAGGGTATGAGTTGGGAAAGAGCAGGAAAATAATCTTTACACTTAAGAGTAGGATGTGGAGAGGGGTAAAAGTGGCTATCAGTTTTCTTGAAACTCACTGTGAATCCGAGTTATAATGTACAAGAAATGGCATGGCATGTTCTATTGATAGACTGTGATTCTATACACTCAATTGTTTGGAATTCATGGCTATAATGAGCTCTTCGTGCTGGGAGAGGTTTAGTTATTGATATGACACCTTGATCTCTACAACCATCAATGTGTCATTGAAAAAAGTTAGCGTCATGGATTTGTAGCTTTTGAAAAATCAAGGACTGTTTGGTTAGACGCACTGCACCAACATAGATAGTACTATTAAATGCTGTATCAACAAATGGTTCCAAAAAGTTTTCAAAGTTTTTAACTATGTTAGCACTCAAAAGAAGGAAACAAAGGCAATGTATGTCTTCAGATATCTCTCTCTCTTTTTCTACCCCAGACCAAAGGTCCTCTCCAGTTGTTGAGGACAACTTTACAAGACCTGATGCTTTCATTCCTCCAAAATTCAATGTTTTAGTCGCGCCACCTAAGCCACGCACTCCCCTTCCAACCAAAAATGATGTTACTAAAGCCATTGTCGAAACAAAGATCAAGACTAATTCAACAGCAAAAAATGAGTCTGCTCCACAGTTTGCCACTATTTCTGTGCAAGGGGAAAATAAAGCTGAGGAGACAATTGTCATCAAGCCAGAAAGTAAACAGTCTTCAAATGAATCTGTCAAAATTGAGATAGCTAAAAATAAAACTCTAGCACAAATGGGAGTGCTTGGACACAATAAAGCTGGCAACATCTCCACAGCTAAAGTCATTTTCAGTGAACAAAAATGGAATCTTTCTGTTTCATTTGATGATATTGGGAATGTGATGAAAGACACTTCTTTCTTCAGTAATCTTAAACCGTTGGATGTAAGGGGACCTCTTTTAACAAGCACAAAAAACAGGACTGCCAATTTCAGCCTATCGATGCCTATTAAAATGGGGTACTGTGATTGTTGGGAGTTGTATTGTTTTTGCTGCGTACAGATGGTGAATAAGCAACTTCATGTGAATGCCAAGTCTTGTGCAAACTTTACGTTTACTTCCAAAACACATGTAAGTATTATACATACAATATGTTATGTCGTCATAATGAGAAAAGTTTTACTATTCCAAATTGGCCTTATTATGGACTTGTTCTTAGTTGATATAGAAAATACTTTGTTGTATTTTCCATTCCGATTTACATAGTTTAGAAATATCAGGTCCAGCCCATTGTTCAGCCCCCACAGTCTGAACTCTAGTTAAGAGATCCAAATCTGACTGCTGACGGGTGCTGGGATCACTGCACGCATGAACTCAGGGGCTGATCAAGCAGGTGATCATCAGTCTGGGTTGATGAAATTTATTTTGTGTGCCTGCTCTAGAAAATAAAGACAATGTATCTACATGAGAGGATGGTTTCCATGTCACCAACATCATAATTATTCCCAGCCGTTGCTGATGCTTGCTGCCATTTTCCATGGTATTTGCATGCTCTGTATGTTTCTATGATTATTAAATTGTCACCCTTTTCCATTCCGTGACAGTCATTCCTGCCACCCTTAAAATGAAAAGATGTTGATGGCCCACCTCTCTTTTTTTCATTCTTCTCTTTTATATATTATGATTATATCAATTTGTTTCATGTCATGACGTTTATGTTAGGTGTTAGATTGCATGGCCATGATGATATTTTCTCCTTGTCATAGCGTTGATAGAAGAGTTTGGGTTTAAGATTTTATAAATAAATATTTAAATAGATGTGGTCTGTTTTGGACAGGTTATTATTAATTAAGTTAACTGTTTTGCACACATATTATTTGTTATTTAGTTGCCTTCATGTATTTATCTGTTTGCACAGGAACTTGATGTGACTTTCAGTCTTGATGGTGCTAAGATACACAGGGAAGTGATTTCAGGTAAAATCCTAGCAGTAGCACTCCAATGCCATTTGTTCAATTATATGGATAAAAATAGATATTTGTACAAAAACCAGGTTTCTGGATGTCCATAATGAATTAAAGTATTATAGTTATAGATATTAATTGACAATGGATTTATCATCGTCATCATCTGGTCGAGTATACTCTTCAGACATTGATGGAACACCGGGTCTTCCATAAAATGGTGTTGCTAACTGGGCCATTTTTATATCTGAAGCTCAGCCACCTGCTGCCTATCTTGATTGAAACTTCTGGGATGTTGCCATACAGTCCTTGGTTCAAAACAAAATCGTCCCACCTAATGTTGTACAGCAATATCAACTCCACAGTGGCTAGGAAAATTTGCAAGATTTCCAGACAGCTTTAGTGTTGTTTCAGGCTTGCCATGCCAGAGCCTCTCTGCATTTGATGTCTTTCTCTGTTGAGTCAATCCATGATCCAAGATATTCAGAGTTTCTTTCATGGCTGAGTTTCAACCCATCATTTGTATCAATTTCTACCTCTCCTTGTGTGTTATACGAGAGAATCTTAGTTTTCTTGGCATTTATTATCAACCTCGTCTGTTTGCCCTCATCCTCTACTCTAGCCAACAGCTCTTGTGCTTGGTCTATATTATCAGAGAGTAGGGCAATATCATCTGCATAGTCTAGGTCTGTGATCATTAGAGGGTCAACTCTTCTACTCTTCCTTGGTGTGATTGTAAATCCCAGCTCATTCTCCCTGTGTGAGAGCATAGTCTAGAACAATGATAATTAGATAAGGTGCCAGTGTGTCTCCCTGTAATACTCCCACTTTGATATCAGACATATCAGTCTCGCCATCTGGTGTCACAACTTTGGCCTGTGTTCCTGATGGAATTTAGAAGGTTAGGTGGCACTTCGTAGGATTTTTAAATCTTGAGCATGGTGTCGCAACTTATAATAGCTGGCAGATGTTTCCTCTTCACTCTGATTGATAGTTTACTTTACGAACAAGTTAGTATGTATTTTTGAACCAGTCATGATTCTTTGATTTTCAAGTACAAATTGATGGTGAAAGGGTCACAAAACAATGTGGATAAAGACATTTGTAGCACCCAGGATTCAAGGATTTGGATTTTTTTGTTTTATAATAATAATGATAATATATTATGAAATTACATCATTTTCAATAAAACTGTGTTTGGTAAAAGTTTGTAAATCTGAAATAGGTTTTAGATTTTAAAATAAAGTAAGTGGAAGAATTACAATGTTTAATGTATCTTTAGTTTATTTTTATTTTCAGTAGAAGAGACGGCCATTTTAAAACAAATTATTTAATATGTGGTATTGTGTTGTTGGTTTCAATTCAATCTTGAACCGCCAAATATATGGCACAAGAAGGCACTTAGTAAAGGGAGCTGATAACGTTGGTTGCCTGAGATATAAATTAGGATACCCAGGTTTAGAATGGATTATATAGAAGGTATTATTATTTCCCTGGAGCTTGAATTCAAACTTAGTTGCGTCGCTGCGTCATAAAAGATTATATTGTCCACAGCAAATAAGGGACAGATCAAATAGATGGAAAATTGCACCAACCAAACAAATAAAATATCATTACGTCAATGTTGACTCTTCTTCTTATACTTGCTTTCGGACAAACAAAAAAACCCCTGAGGTGTTATATTGATAGTAAACAAAGGGTGGTTAAAAGAGAAAGAGATGGGACTTTTAAACCTTTCTTGTCGCTTTCATAATCTATTTTATGTAGAGCAGCAAAGTCTTATTGATTATTTTTTTATTGATTTTTTTTCTTATTTTTTGTTTCTTAGCGGATGCTCCCCCGTTGCTATGTATGGGGTCCATACCTAAAGTGGCTGACGTTTGTGTCCATTTTTCCAACATGACATATCGGGTGGACAGGCTGGGTATGCACAAGAGCCAATTGATGGGCTGTACAGATTTCAGCTTCAACATCTACAATAAAACGGTCAATGTTTTTCCTGTAGACTGCTTTCAGATTCCGGGCGACCCCAATCATCACCCGAAGCATGAACAGATCATCCTGCCAAACTTTGTTCCTTGAATTTGACCTTCATGTTGATGATGATATGAGTATTTTTTTGACAATGATATCATTTCAGGTACATCAAGGTTAAAAGTAAAAAAGAAGTAAGAAAAACAAATGTGAAAGTATGGTCCGCATTTGTGTGTGGGTGTCTGGTGATATGAAATAGAGGAAGTTCTAATTTTGAATTGGAGAGAATATGTGTGTTTGTGAGAGTGTGTGTATGTGTGAGTGAGAGAATGGGGAGTGTGAAGAGATTGTATTTTCAACTTTTTTGTGATATATTGCGGATGCTATTGATATATTTAATGACACTCAAATATTAACTGACTGAGCCCTGCATACGATTTGTAGACTAATCCCCTCCAACTAGGACATTTTTTGGCATTGCCTATCAAATCTTCATGATTTTCAAAATAATTGCTTTAGACCTATTTGACTTAAGTTATACAATGCTCAGACTCTGCTTTTTCAAATGAATATGAATTGAGCAAGATTCAATTTATACTATTGCTATTATGAGATTTTGAAAATGGTTATATTTTCTAGCAAGAGGAATAAATTATTCAACCATACGAGGTCGTAGGTCACAGTTATGACATGAAATAAGAAGAGACTAGAATTGAATGGCATAATGGAAAATATGGATGCTATATATATTATGTTTTTAAATATATAATATTTTAAAGAATGTCATCGTGTGTCTCTGAGCTGTAAAGACTTTGCTCATCATCCTTGGGGTTGTGGATTTGTGTCGTTTAGTTATATTATATCTCTGGGAAAGGTGCTCTACTCATTTCTGAAAACACTTTTTACAAAACTGGTGTTAGTAAGATTCTTCCTATTTATGTCCCATCATTGTCATATGAATAATTTGAACTTTTGCTTTCACAAACAATTCAGCTTCACTGTTTAGGGCATAGGCCACTGTATTATATTTTGCAATGAGCTTCAAATCTTTCATTTTCATTATTATTTATTTGTTCCTGTTTCAATAAGAAACGTAATCCTATCCTTACTATATATAGGTACCATCTGCGAACAAAGTAGTATGTCAAAATTGCGACAAAAAACACCCTTTCCAATTCCTTAATTTTTTTCCGATTTCAGTCATTTTTTTCCGAAAGAAAAAATGTTTTCAAATGCAATTAGTGGTTATATAATTGTAAAGCCAAAAAACTGAAACATAAACCTGACATTTGACATACACACAATATTAACGTCATTAAAGAATGTAGTAAGTTGTTACACTTCTTTTTGGAAACTGTTTTAAAAATATTTTGACATCCTACATCAAAACTTTAATTTGAAATAAGTTGAAGAAGTTGAGTCCAAAAGAACTAAAACCAAGCTCAAAACATGCACCCAGTAACCTATAAATAAATAATTGTTTCCAATTTCTGAGACTACAATAGTGTTTGCTGATGGTACATGTATGTATGTATTGTATTTCAGAGTCAGTCTGGAACTAAGGGACGTTCCTCACAATTAATGCAATACCTTCACTTTTTGTTGTTGTTGAAAATGCAAATCAATGAACAGTATTCTTGTATTATTTGAGATGGATCTCTGATTTGTGGGTTTCGATATGACGACGCATTTCATTCTAATGGGTGTTCGTTATTTTCTTCCTTTTTCATGCTGCCATTATGTTCAAAATTGTTTCCACAGAAGATGCTTTTATTGATTTGATATTTCATTTGTGTGATTGTTTCTCATTTAACTAATAAATACATCTTTCAAACTGTTGTGCATTTAGAAATAATGCTTTTTCTCGCTTTCATTGTATCAGGCCAGTATAATTTTTTTTCTCTACTTTTACGCAAGACAGGAATATGAAATTACAATATAGCCTACCCCTTTTTATTGTGATAACATCAACACATGTTGTATTTATGCATCTTTTCAAATGATGATGTTTTGTGTTGGATCATCAACATGAGCAATAGATTCTATAGTATTAGTATTAGACGTGATGGTATACAATGTCCAATTATGTGACTACAATCTTTTTTGATTGACATTGAATGTATCCTTATGTAATCTATTACTATTAGCATCAATGACGTACAAATATGATAGTGATACAGGTAGCTGAATATTTGATCATTGGTTGTTGATGTCTTTAACTGGAAATGGTTTATTGCAATGAATTGTTTATTATATGTACTGTTGCCATTTATTATCTCACGGTCACTGCAAACAATTCCTGGGGGCAGAGCTATTTTTTCCCATTATACGTATTATATCCAATTCTTAGTACGGAAGAAGTATTTTACTGGAGATAGAAATATGAGGGAATTCAAATAGGGATTGACATCAATCACGCCTCTAGTAAAAGGACAGCTTGAGAGGAGAGTTGCATTATAGGAACAGGATTACTATGATAAACAGTCTGGGTGTAAGTGGTTGCCCAGTTGGCAACTCGCAGTTTTCCTGTAACTGAAGAGTAACCACTAGGGTAACAGCAAAGTGTTTATCAGTAAAATGTATGGACCTCATGGTAAATTGTTGTCCAATTTACTGGTAAAGAGGTTTGGATGCAGTGGGCTCATCACCTGCTCGTCTTTAATCCCTGATGCAGCCTTTCTAGACATGTTTAAGGCGATCAGTGGTGTTAGTCCTCGTCATTTGGATATACTTCCATTTGTCATGTACACCCTTCAGAGCTTGATTCATGGGGACTCGATAAACAACAACATATATGTGCTCAGTCTGTCAGTCAGTTTGCTTTAGCGCATTCCATTTTTGATATGGTTGACACTGCTTAAGTCAATGTCCAAGCCAAGCAGCCAGACATGAAATATTCAAGTTATGTTAAAAATGAAGTTCTTTGATTATAGTTTGTGACCACTAATGAGATCCAGACAAAACCTAGTAAAGTTTGATGTCAGGCTACACATATGGTAAGGTGTACATTTTGCTGGTTGGCGAGTGTAGTGTGTGTGTGTAAGATAGAAAAAGAGAGGTAGAAGGAAGAGAGTATGTGTGTATACTGTTGCGCTAAGCCTAGTGTTGTTGTTACTATGAATCTCTCTCTCTCTTTCTCATCCTCTGTCTTTATATGTCTGTATCTGTCTATCTCATATTAACACTTGCACAAGGGAAAGATGGTGTCAGTTGCATTGTTTTTGTTAAGCCTTGCCTTATTGACAATCAAATCAATAATGATGTTAATCTGGCAAGTTGAACGAAATGAGACGCCTGTGGCTAGCTAGGTGGGTATGATGTGGGCAAGATGTGTCGTCGTAGACGCATTAATATTATTTCAATCGTATATGATATATAACGGACACAGTAACAGGCGCAGTAAGAGGTCTAGAGTTGGGTCTTTTAATGTTTGAATACAATTTGATTTGTAAGGGAAATATCAACCTACATGGGGGGGGGGGGGGGTCAAGAGAGAGATTGTTGAAGCCTTTTTTATGTTTGATATTTAAGCACTTGCTCATTGGCAACGTCGACGCTGACTTAGTCAATGTTTTTCATGGATGGTGTAGCGACTGGGGAACAATAACATATGACTTTTATGTTTTCAGTTTTCAGCCCACCATCTCCAAAAACCTGAACGGTGCTATGAGAATCTCATTATTTCATATCAATATTTACTCAATACTGCTGCCAAAATCTGTGTATTAAAGGCCTCATAAAAAATACATGTAGATGTAAAAAGTGGATGTCCACCAGATGGTTTCAGGGTGGGAACAGAACACTCATGGTGGTGGGCATGTCAGTTTTCACACAAACATTATAGACACTCAGCACCCATATTCACAGTCCTTACATAAACTGTTAGCTCATTTTGGCACAATCCAATTTGACATCCTCCAACATTGAATTCTACTAAAAACATGACTAGTCTAGTTATAGTGATTCACTGTGTGCATACGTCTTATCAGTTAACGTAAGGACTGAGTATACGGCACCAGCACCGGTATACACAGACCATACGTTAACAGTTAGCACATTTTAGCACAATCTTATACTTAAAACATTACATGAATAATATAATTGAATCATGTAATGTTGAGAGTATGATCCACTGCAACAAGATTGTGCCAAAATGTTCTAACAGTTAATGTATGGTGGTGTGTATACAGCCCCTGGTCGGTAAAAGTTCTATGGATTATAATGGTTCAGTTTATTTGTGGGGTGTGGACAGCAGTCCTGAGTAAATGTTTCTTAATTAAAAAGTAATCAAATAAATAAATTTCCTTTATTTTGTCCACAAGGGCACTTTGTCTTTAGGGTTTATTTCAAGGAGAAAAGAAAGAAAAAAAAGACGGAAATAACCCAAGCGTCAGTCACAGCTCTTTATTGCAGGCGATGGAAGTTAATTTTCTTGCCCAGGGAAGAAACACAATGCTGAAAGCCAGGCACAAATCCCGGCCATCAGCGTGGTTGGTAGCAGCAATGTCTTAACCTCTCGGCTACCGCGCCTCCACAGGATTATATGATGTTTGATGAGATTCAATCGCTCCATTTGTTATTAACAGACACATGTTAGATTCATGTTCTCTTTCATGAGCAGCATTATTTGTAATGAGTGACAAATGTGAACACATAATGTATATACTATTATAATGATGCATAAACATGTTCTCGTGTACATATATAGAGATCTATGTTTGGTTTCGCCAAAGACTTGGGTTGTTTATTAAAGTATTTAATATTTTCATTATCAATGAATATGCCATTTTTGTCCCATATCTCTTTTGTATACATACATGTTGACAGACTGGAGAGTGTGTGTGAGAGAGAGGAGAGAGAATTAGAGAAGATTGGGGAGAAAGGGGGGGTTGGGGGTATAGAAAGAGAGGTCGATGTGTTTCCTTTGCCTTATGATCTTCCATTTCTATATATATAGACTCACTGCTCTCAGTATTTCAAAGCATTGCATTTTAATAGCTGGTGTTTACTCTCATTGAAATATGTGCTCTCTCTCTCTCTCTCTCTCTCTCTCTCTCTCTCTCTCTCTCTCTCTCTCTCTCTCTCTCTCTCTCTCTCT
>JARFNW010095547.1:0-13010 GCA_031763155.1 Dirona albolineata
GGTGGGGGGGGGGATGGATGGGTGGGGGTGGAGATTGACTTACCTTATTCTGGTTTTTGTTGTTCGTTTGTGAATTCTTCATTTTACACTTCAAACCAATACAAACCAAAGGGGGAAATTTAGGACAGTGGGTTAAGGGTACGACTGCTCGGTATGCTCAACACTTTTTATTTGAATAGCAGCGTGCAGAAAAAAACCAAACAAACACAAGGTCATGCAATGCAAATGTTAGCGGCGCGATTAGCGAAAGGTCATAGGTCGATTGTTTTTTGGTATTTGTCCATCAATCGATATCAATAAATCAATCTATAAATTAAATACCCTTGATCTTCAGAAAAATCGATCAACTGAAAATCATTATTCATCTGCTCACAATATTATGTCTGTTAAGTTTTAAGACGTCGGGCTTTAATTATGAAAAAATTATTTATTTTTGAGAATGACGTAGAGAATCGCTCCATTAAGGTGGGATAAGGGATGAGATACAATCTACAAGACGGGAAACATTGCAATGGCTACAGACGCTTCCAGCAATCTTCAGATTCAATCAATTGATTACTGCTCTACACACACACACACATACACACACCCATACATACATACATACATACACACACACATACACACACATACACACATACACACACACACACACACATATATATATATATATATATATATATATATATATCTCACTCTCTCTACCTCTATCTCTCTCTCTCTCTCTCTCTCTCTCTCTCTCTCTCTCTCTCTCTCTCTTCCATTATTATATCTTAACCTTCTCGTTATCTTGTCCTTTCCCTCACATACCAGGCTGCCAGTAACCTCCAGACAATAATATTAATGTCCAAAACACTATGTTGCGTTTACCTCTATATCCACATTTAGTCTCAATATGTTATCAGTTGGTTAATATGTATATATATACATACATACATACATACATACATACATACATATATATATATATATTAGGGACCACCCAATTTTCGGTTTAGTGAAAGCAAAAACGTCGCGGAATGAGTTTGAGATTATTTCACTGCGTTGGTTAGATTGGTGGGTTTGGAAAAGAAAAGCCGTTAAAATTAGGAAAGGTGCAGGTATAGGGATGAGGGAATACGTGCAACGTACGTATCTTGTTAGATAACTACATCGACTACAAAATTTAATGAGCGAATATGAGGCTTTGTGAGAGTAAAGCAAGCAAATTAATAAATATATAAACAAATAAATAAATGAATAAATAAACAAATAAATAAATAAATAAATAAACAAGTAACCAAATAAATAGATAAACAAGTAAATATATAAATAAATATATTACATGATTGAACCAATAAATAAAATAATGAATGAATAAACAAATGGATGGATAGTAGATTAAAAAAAATATATAAACACAAATAAATTATCAAAAATAAATGCATAAATAAACCCCATGCACTCACAGCAGACCGCATGCTTGTCTGTCCGTTCACGTCTGACTCTGTCGTTGTCTGGTGCAAATCTGGGTCAAACCTAGCCCACAATGCATCAAACCTTTTGGAATATCCCCTCATGGTGTTGGACGTGTCTTCTCCGTCCGGTGTACCGGTCGACTTTTTCCGCCCAACGGTTGGCCCGAATAGTCCGTTAGATCCCCGTCTGTCCGTGCTGTATTCTGAATGCGACCCGCGTCTCTCGCCGCCATCGGGAAGATCTGAAGCGCTGAGAACAGACTTTTTCCTCGACCAAGGCGCTTTAGCTTCGTTCGGCTCGCTCTTGTTCCGTCGTTTCTCCAAGTCCTGCATGAATTTACTCTTGCTCTTCCGTCGTTTGCCGTCGTGTCGATTTGACGATAGTTTGAGGTTGCTCTCTTTTGTAGATTTGGGGCTTTCCTGGGACAGCGATGTGTTGCTGGACTGTGTGTCTGTGTTGTATACGTTGTGCTCTATTGCGTGAACACTGGCTCTGCGCGGGGAGAGAAGCCCGTCTTCAGGCTTCAAAGCGCCGTCTTCAAAAGACGAAGTGGATTCGTTCCCGAGACTGAATTTTCTTGGGGGAGTAATACTGAGTGAGTCGTATGTCAACTGAATCTCACCCTCCTCCGATTTGGGGAGATGGATTACTGGGATGTTGTTTGCTGTTGAAGATGTTGAGGTTTGTTGGTTTGTGGAGTTTTGTCTCAGGGCTGTGTTGTTAGTGGTAGATAAAGAAGTGTTGTTGCTGTTTGAGGAAGGCGGGGTTAGAGATCGGGTTTCCGAGGGTCTGTCTAGGACCACAGAGGACACACTTATGGTGCTGGAGCCAAGGCTGTGATCGGACGCGCCGATTCCGCTTTCGTCTGGTTCTAAAGGAGCTTCGGAAAGAATTCGACACCGGACATGACCCGTGGCTGTTCTTGTGTCGATGATGGTTTCTGGGTAAGATGGATGGAGCCGAGATGTGGCCGCGGCAACAGCAGCAAGGTTTGATGGTGGGGATGAGGTGGGCGTTGACGTTGACGGATGGGACATGTCATGTGATGGCAATGGATGGACATTTTGTTGATGTTGATGTTGTTGTTGGTGGTGGCGTTGCTGATGCTGATGTTGATGATATAATAAATCCATATGGTGTTTTGGGAGTTGTTGTTGTTGTTGTTGTTGCCTCTCTGTCGTTCTTTCTTCGTACCGTTTCTTCACAAAGTCCACGGTGTCCGAGGACTCAGACTCTGCAAGTTCACCATGAGACACGTCGTCCTCGTAGTTGGTGGCTGAGAATGAGAAGGCAGGGGGAGGGTGGGTGTCGGAGGGAAGGTTCAGGGACTCTGGGACTCTGGCACTGGCCAAGGGGCTGAACACATCGTCCGTCTCGAAGTCATTGTGTCTGGCAGATACTGGCTTACTTCCGGGGCTGGCCAGAGAGTTGTACGGAGTGCTATGAGCTAGCTGGCCCAACGATGAGGCGAACTCGGTCAGATGCGATTTTAGTGCTGATTTATCGGCTTTTGAGTATTCCGAATTGTTGATTTGTCCAGCCGCGTTTGAGGCAGATGGTTCCAAACTTTGCTTTCTATCATACACTTTGGCCTTCTGGAAAGTATTGGACCGGGCCAGTTGGAATTCTTTCCGGGGACACTCTACAGCGTCTGTGTCTGAATCGACCTGTTGGACGGATGATGCGTAAATGGCGTGCATGGCTGGGCTCTGGGGAGGGAGGGCATCCCTGGCGTGCCCCATGGAGCTGTATCGCTCACGAAGCTCTACAAAGTTGATTTGCGTTGTGTGTCGCCGTTCTTTATCCTCACGTTTATTCTTAACAACCTTTGAGGGTTGAAGATCGGACACGGCACTCGCGGCCATTGGCAAACGATGACATATCTCTGGAACACTCATCCCCTGTTTGGGAATGGGAAGGGTGGTGGAATCATCATTCCTTTGGGGACTCAAGTCGTTCCCGCCAAATCGGGGGTTAACACTCGATCGTCTGTCCATTGAATTTGATAAAGATGAATTTGAGCTTGAGAAATATTCAGTGTTAAACGTCCGAGCAGCTTCTGAAATGAGCGAATTTGTTCTACTGTTCGCTCGCAATTCACCGGGCTGGAATGACAGGGATGATCCAAGAGATGTTCCACTTTCTTCACTCGATTCCACTCTTTTCACGAGCTCTGACACTGTTTTCATATCAAATGTTCCTGAGATAATTTCACTTTCATGCCTAGATCTAGAAGAACTTCGGGAATTCGGTAAACTGTTTTCCCTCGACGAGAAATCTCGAATTCTTTCTGCCACTCTCCCTCTGCTCAAAGACCGTTCTCGTGATTTCACCGGTGATTTCGGGATGTCAGCATCAGAGTTCTCGGCACTCGCGAGTTTATTTATCACAGCACTGACTAGTGGACTGGGAGGAAAGGCCCCTGACGCAGAAATCCAAGGAGAATTAGGACGTGTTTTTTCTTTCGGTGTTCCAAACGATTCGGTGGAAGATCCGCTGGAATCCGTTGCCGCAAATTTCTCTCTCATCTCCGAGAAAGATATGCCACCTGTTGTAACTCGTCTGTACTGCCTTCCCTCTCGCCTCCGTACTCTGTTCATCTTCACGACGTCAGTTTGAGATAGGGATTGTGAAAGATCTTCTAGTTTAGTTGTAGCATCTTCTACAGTTCCATTGGATGGTTTGTGTTCTGCACCAGAAGCCCCCTTTACATCAATTTCCAGTTTTGTGGGCTGTCTGGACATCGAGGGCGTTGAGGTCAACTCCGGACTCCAAGAGGTCTCTTCTTCTTTGACCGGCAAATTTCCCGGACCAAAAAGTCGCAGTCGTTCTGCAGCCCAGCTATTTGCAGGTATTTGTCTGGGTTTTTTCTTTTTCTTTTCGTGTACTTTCTCCTTCTTATCGTCTTCCGCTTCCTGCGCAATGACATCGATGAGTCGATTTTGTAGGAGGGAAGCGAATTGTTTTTGAGACTGGGTCGGGTCTCGCGTTTCGGGTGGCTTGATGATTTCTTTGGACGAGTCCAATCTCTCTTGCATCTTTGAAACCCTCTCCGCCACGGACAGAGCTGGTTGTTTGGTGGACGATCTAGAAGATCCGGGGTCCCCGTGACTCGAATGCATCGGCAGGTGGCCGTAGAACGAAGTGTTGCTGGAGAAAGAAGTGTTGACAGAGTCGCTGTCCGAAGCAATCTTACCTCCAAAGGAGTCAACCTCGAGAGTGGTTCGTGGATGTCTGTCGAATGAAATTACGTCCCTAAGGTAATCCGTGGCCCAGGACTTCATGCCTTTGTCCCTTGACGACAACAAGCCCTCGCTCATCACGCTCCCGTCGGATGGATTATCTAGACTCGTGGTGGACCCGAAATTGGACGCAGAGAACGCGGTCAACTTTAGCTGGGGAATTTCCATAAGAGAATCTAAATTACTGGAATCATGTGTACTTTGGGTGTTTTTCACGTCTGATTTGGTGGCGAAAGCTGGTAGCACGTTTTGAGGTTTGGCTAGGGCCTTAGCGTTGAATCTAGGTCTTGGGGCCTGGGCCTTGCCACTAGCGGAGTCATGCGTTACGTTCGGCTCACGCCAAATATCTCTTTTCGTTGCGATGTCGTTCTGGGTAAATTTGGAAGCATCAAACCCGTCGGTAGAAGAAGACACGTCTATTTCTTCTAGTGTTGGAGGGTTCAGTGGCAGGTTGAGAGAAAACGGAGACGGACTACTATTCTTGTTCAAGTTTTTGTTCACATCTGGAATAGTGACGTTGAACTTTTCCACCAATTCATCTGTTTTAAAAGGGCTCCGAGTCTTAGATTCAACTTCAATTTTTGGAGGGAGAAAGTCATTCCTTTTGGTTGAATGGGTTATATTATGATGAACCTTATCTGATGGATGATATTCTGTTGTAATAAACCCACGCGTCTCTGATAAAGATTCACTTATCGCAGGCTCTACAACCACTTTTCCAACAACAGCATGATGTGAAGGAGGCTTTACCAAGTCTCCCAAATATTCTCTCTCGGACAAGCGTTTGATCAAAACTCTCTCAACCTCTTGGCATTTCGCCCTTTTCTTTTCTTCACGTGAACTCGACGCAGGAGACGATTCCTCACGTTGGGGAGAAGTCAAAGGCGTCAAGTCATTGCCTTTGTAGTCGCTTGGATCATTGGATTTCTCTGAAACCTCTTCTAAACGGCTGGGGGATTTAGATTTGGGTCTCGTCAATGCATCAGCAATAAATGTCGTTTTCTCTTGCACCAAAGTTTCTGTTTGTTTCTCGTGGAATGAAGCCATTTCCTTGACCGATTTCTTTCCCCCTTGCGTGCGAGTCACCACCGCCGGCTTTGAGTTCCCTGTCTCCGAATGTACATTGAAGGATATCCCAATCGCTGTTTTACGTCTTGCCCGGTCAGGCTTTGGGGCAACAGCCGGGGGTGGTTTCTTGGACATCCTCTCTCCAGAAAAGTTGTCGGTGGCTGACACAGTTATAGAATCTTTCTCACCGTCCTTGGAGGTTGTGAGAGAGAGTTGGGTGCTCAGTATCTCTGATTTCTTATTGAGTTGAACGTTGAGTGGCATTATGTTCTCGGCACTTTTGAAATCAGCACTATGTCGTCTAGATAATGTAGATGTCTCGTTCTTTACTTTAACTTCTTCATTAAATTCTTCAGAAAGCTTTGCAAAATGCCTTTCTCTACTACGATTTTGGTCTCTTTTTCGTCTCCAGCTTTCATCGCTTTCTTTCTGTTTCTTTTCGTCCTCGTCGAGTTGGAACCAAAATGATCGAATACTCTTCCGTCGCTCTTTGCTGACACCACTTCCTTCTTGGCCACCACTTTCGGAATTTCGACGAACTTTGAGAAATTCTGTCGCGTCTGGTTCCACGAGACTACTTCGCCTGGAATTTTCCTCTACAACACTGTCAATAGTAACGGACACTTTAGATTCCTGTGGTGGATCATTCGATTGTTCTTGACCAATCGCGATATTGGCTGGTGCATGAGTCACCTTCTCTAATGAATCTCGTTTTGCATGAAGATATTGCTCAATCTGAGATAACTTGTTGGCTTGGTTGAGATTGCTCGCTACCACCACAATCTCGTTTTCAGTTGATTCTATTGGAGATGGGAGCACAGGATAAGGCACATCAGATGTCACACCAACATCATGTTCATCGTCTTCTTTACAAGACGATGACCTTCTCAAAGTCTTGGGATTGAAATGCTTCAACTCGAGCGTAAGCTGTTTGCGTAACTCTTTTAATTCGGAAGATTGCTCTTCGACTTGCTCCGTCTTCGTATCTGAAGAGCTACACAATTTGGTCGCAGTTTCACCTACTGGATTCTCAAAGTAATTCATTTCAGTTGGGGCGTTGTATGACATTAAATGAGAACCATGACTCATTCCCTGCTGGAATTCCTCATTATACAAAGCGGCTGCGTTTGGGGAGATCATTTCTGTATCCGATTCACTCTCAGAGCCGTCCTGAAATTGTCTGTGCTCCTCGTCGTATTCGAAGCTGATGAAGAACTCGTCGTTGTCCGGAAGTTCGTGCCCGTGGGGGATGTTGTCACAATGGACGATGTCCTTGTCGTCAATGTGTCCGTGGTGTTCTTTGAACATCTCCCGACGCCTGGCTGACTCTGTCACCACCATCACTTCTCTCGGGTCCTTAACGCTATAACCGTCTACGTCATCATCTCTGTGTACTCCCAATTGTTGTTCTTGTTCTTCTTCTTCTCTGTTTTCCATTTCATCTGAGCAAACGAGATCATGAACATCTTCTATCTGATCCAAAATGTCATCGTTTTCTGGGTGGTCTATTTCATTCCCGCTGTTGGGAGTGTAGTAAACGATACCCTCGTCCATTGCCGCCACATCCTGCCAGGAGTCAGAATCTCCATCCCGAGGGGTGAATGGAACACAGTTTGCATCATCCGGTAGT
The DNA here is from genome assembly GCA_031763155.1 of Dirona albolineata. Taxonomy (NCBI): domain Eukaryota; kingdom Metazoa; phylum Mollusca; class Gastropoda; order Nudibranchia; family Dironidae; genus Dirona; species Dirona albolineata. The sequence continues at coordinate 7,399 of JARFNW010095547.1, forward strand.
ACCAGGCCCAAGTTATGGTCATCGTCTTTGTGTTGGTCCTCCATGATGTCACCCTCCTCCTCCTCCACCTCAATCACCTCCCCCTCCTCCAACTCCCCCTCTTCCTCCAGTTCCCCCTGTCCCCATTCCTCCGCCTCCCCCTCTTCATCCATCTCATCCGACAGATACTGTAGAATATCCTCCCCCATCGTGTCCATGGTGTGTGTGGCGTCATCAGGTGCCTCCTCGCCCTGGAAGTATTCGTCCCCATACTCCACCACCCGACTGCTGTCAAGACCCTCCTCAAAATCGCCCGAAGAATACCCTTCAGGGTCGGTCATGGAGCCGTCCACACATCTATCACTATCAAACTCCCCCTCATCATCATGAACACAATCAGAGTTTTCATCATGAGGATACGGCCCGAACTCATCCTCATCTTGGGACGAGTCGCTCAGAAAATGCAGCGGAAGCTTCAGGTCAGAATTGTCCTCTCCAGGATCTACAGGCCGCTCGTGTACGAGGAAACTGTCTGGAACCTCCAATTCTCCAGGGGACATCTCCTCCTCGTTGACGTAATACACTCCCTCCATCTCCTCCTCTCCAGGGTAGTACAAATCCTCGTCCTCACAACTAGCGTTGTCCAGGCTGCCTATCGTCACAGGTGACGTGCTGTCAGCATTGGACTCCGTGGATGCATTCGAGGATCGATGGCGATGCAACGACTGTCTGTAACCAACATCCCCCTGTAACCATCCTTCAGTCTGAACGCGACGCTCGAATACTTCCTCTTCGCCGGGAATGTCTCCGATAATAAATCCAACGGCCTCGGTGTTTTCACGTCTGTAATACTCTGAAGATATATTTGATTTCAGGCTAAACGCACTTTCTTTTCGTGTTATTGCTCGTCTCTGTTCCCCAGCGTCTGTTGATCCTTCTTGGTCGACATCCTCCTCAAAATGATTCTCAGACATTTCTTCTTCCCCATAATCTCCGTCTTGGTTAAAATCGTCGGGTTGCTCTGATTCGGAGTAGTCATCTTGATCCGACCCACTGTCCATGTTTGACCTCGCTGACCAGTTGGACATGGAGCTTTCTAATCTTGGTGACGTGTTTGCAGACGAGCATTGTGCTAAGTTGGAGCTATGACCCGATCGGCTTAAGCCTGTCTCCTGCCCATCGGCTTCATCAGAAGGATAATCTACAGGACTCCGAGAGTGGACAGTTGATGATGGCTCGTCGTCCAGAATGTATTCCCTGACACTTTGGCTCGGGTCATAATACTCTAAATCCTCAGCTGTGTTCAAGATTGGTTGGCTTTGACTTCTTTGCATGGCGTCCACGGACGAGTCGAACGGAGCCAGGAACATAGGGGTCTGTCTGTCGCTGTACTGCTTTTTGTGTGAATCGTCTTCTTTCGCCCTCAACTTGGAATTCAGTTTTCCAAACAACTCGTCCAGCTGTTTTTTCTTTTCTTCTGTGTACCGATGAGACTCGTCTCGTGCGCGTGGCGCGTTATATTTCGGTCTCTTTACGTCTCTTTTTTCTGAGCGTGGTTTTGAAACTTTGATGGCTATTTCTGGTTGCGTCATAGGCTCTTCCCGGTGTAGCTGTTCTTGCAATTCTGTCATTCTGGAGTCGATGGATTTGTGCCTGGACTCAGACAAGTCGTTACGCTCCTGTTGCTTCCTGTCCTCCTCCTCGTCATCATCCTCGTCATGATGGTCACTCATATCCGATTTTATGACGTAGATATTTCTCGGAGGATCGACTTGGGGGTCACTTTCCTCAGCGTGGACGTCTTCTTTGGAGTCTGGCATTTTTGACCAGATAGAAACCATCTGGGTTATCTTACTCCCTGACCTTCGGGCGTTTATCTTTTTCTTCTTGGCGTTATAAGGCATGTCCGATTTGACGCCAAAGAAACCGGAAGAAGTCAAAGACTCCAGGCTGTTGTCGGCGGAATCTCTACGCTCTGTATCTTTTAAATTGTCCACGTCACTCTTAGACCTCCGTCCAGGAGACAATAGTATAGCAGTGGATACGAAGTGGTCTGTCATGTTGCTTACGGCCAAAGTGTTCCCGTGTGAGAATGGGGTCGGGGTGACAACTTGGTTCTCTCGACATTCTTCGTCTGCGTTGTCTATCAGGGTGGTGTTTATACTTACACCATCCCCACAGTCGCTGTCCAGATTTTCCACAGAGGTACCAATGCTGACGGAATTCTGTGCGGACGAGACATCGTCGCCGCTGAACATGGAGTCGTTTTCGGTTTCGGACATGCTCTCTATTCCTGGAGCAGATTTTGGAGGCAGACTTTTGCTACTACTGTCTTCGTTATTTGCCTTTTCCGTCTGTTTCTCTATCACACTCTCCCGTCTCTTCTCTGGGTTGTAGATGACTTCGTCCTTGTCGCTGGTGAACGGTATGAAATGGTCATTGTCATCAGACGACGTTTCTGACGGTGTTCGCGCCGGTTCTCTCGTTCTCGAGCGAGACGAAGATCTCTTCAAATCTCGTTCTTTCGCGGTCGATCTCGTTTTATGTCTGTTGATTGAGGATTCTCTAGAGCAGCGCTCCTCGTGTGTCTTCTTTTTTAAAATCGATTTAAGCGGGTGCGGTTCCGATGAACTATCCGTTTTGGGCGAGTCGTCTTGCTTGGTGGCAGGTGGGGCAAGCACAGTCTCACAGGAGGAAAACACTTCATCGGCCGGAAGTACCGGTATAAACTCGTCAGTACTCATCAGTTCTTGTTTCTGAACCTGTTCGACTTCCTCTCTGTCCTTTGATGGATGAACTTTTGGCGGGAAAATGTCGTCATAGGAGGAGCAGGAACCCAACTCGAAATCAGTGAATCGTTCCATGGTATCGTCGTGTGACAGGGCGTCTCGATTATACGCCACGATATCGGTCAGACGATCATCCCAATCAGTATCGGAAGACGACTGGACCGATCGTATCCGGGTCGCGGAGACCTGCGATGACCCGGAAGTCGTTGAGTTTGCCTTCCCGAGCATGTCTTTACCGGTTGGTGAATAATGTTGGTTAGTCTGACCTTGACTCTGGTTACCTGAATCCACGTCAATCGCTCCTCCCTCACCCTTGGGCGAATACGGAAAACCTTGATAGTGAACCGGTCGCCCGTACCTTTCGGCTTCTAAAGCCTTGACCTTGGCTTTCACGTCAATCTTTGCACATAATTCTTGGCTAGAATTTGCTCTTTTAACACTGTCTTTCAAATCTTCACACCTTTTCCCAGACACGTTTGTGAACAAATCCGCTGCTTGGTTTACGTTTATATTTTTCTCTTTTTCATTCAAGATGGCTTCTTGTACTTCTGGCGGGTTTGGAGTGATGGCGCTGGCCGCATTTCGCTCCTCTTCAGGAATAGAGCGCTCTGAGAGAGGGGGCGCTTTCTGTTGGCGTGCGCTTCTGGGCGTTTTAAGAGGGCCTCTGGGCGTTCGCTGCTTGGGTCTGCTTTGTCTTTCATGTCGGGGTGTTTTCTGGATACACATGCACAAGCGATAGGGGATACAGAGGGAATAGCATGCAGCACGGTGTGTGAGTGAATGGGGCAGGGTGAGGAAAGGCATGCAAGATATAAATTAAAAGGCATCAGCATCATCATCATCATCGTCATCATCATCATCATCATCATCATCACCATTAACATCATCATCATCATCAACATCATCATCATCATCATCATCATCATCATCATCATCATCATCATCATCGTCATCATCATCATCATCAACAACATCAACATCATCACCATTAACATGATCATCATCATCATCATCATCATCATCATCATCATCATCATCTCCACCACCACCACCTCCATCACTACCATCATAACCATAAGCTTCATCACCACCGTCATTGTCGTCGTTACGTCATCGTCATCGCCACCACCATCACCATCTTCACCTTGTTATTCGTCATCATCTAAAGTATGAAAATACCATGCGCATCAACCGAGCACAAGAGTTACAATCACATGCTAATGAAAAAAATAATATTTTCAAAAAATTTGCAAACATAGATTTCATAACAATCAACATGCACTGAAGACAATGGCTAGTTTTATTGTTGTCGTTGTTGTGATTTTGATGTATGTTATTATTGTTATTTATACTGCTGTCACTGACGTTGCTAGTGTTAAATGTTTGTTTAATGTAGTAGACACAGACCCTCGCAATGTCCAGACCCAATGGGCATGTCATCTTCGTCCTTCGTTCCATATCAAAAACAATTTGGTACTTTTCCTGGGAAGGTGTCTATGCTGTCAGGGTTGCAAAACCATGCTTTTGAAAAGTTGTACAAGGGTCAATAATATAATAAACAGACCTACTGGACATGCAATGGCCACCTACCTGGCTCTCCTGCACGTCATGGGGTAAAACGTGGCGTACCATCGCGCACTTGTATTGAATGCCCCCCCCCCCACCCCCACTTATCATTCCCACCCCATAATTTTTGATTTTACGAAAACGCGCATAATAATAATAAAATCATTTCTCATGCCTACCATGATACCTACGACGTTGACGATTACTCAGCCATTTTAAGGATAGAACTCCGTCCTACTTTAGTCTTACCAACAAAGTACATATTTCTATGCAAAAAAAGTTGTCTCGCACAAAAAAAAGTAATTCTTTCTGTGTAAAAAATATTGTCTTACAAAAAGGAAAGTATTTCTGTGTAAAAAAAATATTGTCTAACAAAAAGCAAAGTATTTCTGTATTAAAAAAATATTGTCTAACAAAAAAGTACCCCAAGTACTTATGTGTAAAAATATTGTCTAACAAAAATTGAATACTTTTTATTTTTATTAATGAATTTTATCTTATACTATTCTCCAAAAACAAACATAAAATGATAACAAAACAACCACACGAAAGACGATAACAAAAAACGATGACAACAATCTTGATATTTCTTCCACGTCTTCTCACCTGTCGGCGTCTTTCCTCGGCCTGTTTTCTCTCCTCGTCTTGCTTCCTTCTCCTCTCTGCTTCCTCCCTTTGTCTCTCAGCCTGTGCCTCCTCCTGTTCTCTCCGCCGCTGTTCCTCCGCTTCTCTCTCAGCTGCAGAATTGTCTTCTTCCGCTGCAGGGGCGGGGGTCTGAAGGGGGAAAAATCCAAACGACGCCATTTTATTTACGATGTGAACAAAGCAAATTAACAGGATCTAATTATCAGCCAATGCTGTCGATTTCACGAGCTTCTACTGTAACAGTTTACTTTTGGCTTACACGATTGGCTGCAATATTAACATTTATTAAGCATCGATATATTATTATCAATCATTTTGTTTTTAATAAGGCGTTCACATTACCAATTGCGATAAAGCATGTTAATACAAAGCATTTCTAAAGCGCTTTCCATGTAGCAGTATCTCATTGTTCACTAAAATCATAAAATAGAAATTGGGTGTACACAATATTTCATAACAGTAAAGTCGACAATTTGACATAATATATTATTTAAATATGAATAAATCCATTTGTAAAGTGTAAATTAGATAAAATAATTAGATGTAACATAATATATCACATTTAGCATGACTATATATCGCCTACGTATCCATATAACTTTCTAGAAAGAAGATTCTACCTCTATATTATAT
>JARFNW010095768.1:0-13006 GCA_031763155.1 Dirona albolineata
GCATGTGTGGACATTTTGGCATGTGTGGACATTTTGGCATGTGGACATTTTGGCATGTGTGGACATTTTGGCATGTGTGGACATTTTGGCATGTGGACATTTTGGCATGTGTGGACATTTTGGCATGTGTGGACATTTTGGCATGTGGACATTTTGGCATGTGTGGACATTTTGGCATGTGTGGACATTTTGGCATGTGGACATTTTGGCATGTGTGGACATTTTGGCATGTGTGGACATTTTGGCATGTGGACATTTTGGCATGTGTGGACATTTTGGCATGTGGACATTTTGGCATGTGTGGACATTTTGGAGTTATTGCTATAACATTAAAAGATACGCCGAAGCAGTAGAAGAGATACAGTTACATTAATTACAGTTGATTACTTTTTTGAAACCTTGCGACCAGTCCAAAACAGGTCAATCGGAAGTGGACATGGTCATTTTGGCAAGTGGATAGATTGTTGTTATTACTATATATCATTAATAAACGGTATACAAATGCCATTTATTATCATTATAAATTATAGCGTTTAAAATGAATAGTTTCCTTTTTTTGAGTTGTTGGGAGAGAAAGAATGCAAAACAACAAAGCTGAAGCTGGTGTGATAATGACGCTGAGATATATTTTACATAGAAAATCAGGGCTATGCAAAACATGACGAGTGATGGACGATGGGAACACAAGTCGCAAGACTCCATTTTGGGAGATGGAAAGAAAAAAAAACAAAAAAACAAAAAACAAGACATAGTTGCTGGTGAATTTTATCAGTTTTCATATTTTTTACCTGTATTTAAAAAATAAATAAATGAATCATTCATTTACATTTACGAGAGAAAAAAGGTGAAAAATGACAGGTACCAATAACTCTAAGTAGGTACAGATCAAATGTGACTTGTGTGTTCCACTTGAGCTTCCGTTGTCACAAATTTGTTGGTAATATATATACATTCCTACCCATCCATGTTATTGACATTTCTGTGTTATCATTATCATTATTCTTATTATACTTAATAATTGTATGTTATATTTCCATATAATATTGTTATATTTGTTCCTGTGTATACGTATTATTATTATTATTATTATTATTTCATGCATGTTATTGTTCTTGCATATATTATTAATTATGCAAAGCACATCAAGATCACTGCTTTTGTTTAATGAAATAAAAAACATTCTCCTACACGGCTGTACATATCATTATAATATATATGTAAAAATTGTTTAAAAATTTGAATGTCTTTTAATAGAACTGATTACAAATTACGCAATGATCTGACATAATTAACCATCTCTGGTGCCCACAGCTAGATTTCTTGGGTAGAAAGAAATCATATTTTTTATCAAACACGCTACAAATGGACGGAACGAGACATAATATGGTGGTTCTAGTTTGGATTTGCCAGAACTTTTATTCTAAAAAATGTCAGCCTGTGCCATATTTGACACATTAGGCAGTTAAGGGTCACACACAAAAAAAATGATGTGCCACATTTGACACACTGGGCACTGGAGGGTTTTAACATATAATTAACAACAAGTTGAAGAGTTGCATTGTAAGATCAACTATCCTCTGAAGGTCTCATTGGACGCTCCAGGGGAGGAGGGGGGGAAATAACAAGATAAATATTGTAGATACAATCCAATATAAGAAGACAAGTTATTTAGATTATTTCCCCCCACCCATTTCGGACTTGACCTTGCAATTCGGGAATAAGTTCTGAAAAATTCATTAAATTGCGCTGTGCAGCTTTCAACTCTGATTCCCTTACCATTGGTGAATAAATATTTCGGTGGCATTTCCTCGCCTTGCTTCTAAAAATAGAACGACATTTTGGTCTTTTTTTTCTTTCAAACTAGCTGATTTCCATTATTTAGAAAAAAAGAGCAAAATTGTAGACATGGTCGCAGCAGGAAAAAGACCAACAGGCAAACCAAGAGGGTCAAGACCGCAGGCGCAGCGGATCACCATCCGAGCGGATGCATGGGACAGGCCACTCTAGAGATCAGAAAATTTGAGTTGCCGACTCTATTTAGTGGGCAAGAGGGAGAAGAAGGAGAAGAAGAGCTCTTCAAATTTATCTAATTTTTAATTTTCCAAATTTTCAAGAGAAGAGAAGAATCGTCCTATCCCGACAAATGTTTTGGGTAGAATGCACGTGATGACACTTTGACGACAAAGATTTTTAATAACAGTATGTCGTATTCATATCCTATTGGAGACAGACGTTAAATTCGGAGGTCCCCTCGGTTGTAAGCAGTGGTTATCCTTGTCCTAAACATTGTATTCGCACTTAACAGGCCACGTGTGACATATTAACTGTTGAGTGTTCCGTTGCTTTCCCAGGGAAAATGTACTATTGTAAGCGTTTATAGTATGGTGATCATCGTGACTAAGCGCTATATAAATGTACACTATATATATAATTCACATTCATTCCATCCAGTCTCGTCTTAAAAAAAGTTGTGTGGATTCATTCATCCATTCCTGGTTTTTTTTCATGTTTGTAAATAATAGCAGGGTATATTTTTACATCCGAATCAATTTCAAAGTTACAGGCTCTGATTATTCTATGTAGGTCAGGTGCTTAGTGCCCTAATGAACAAAACTTGTCAAATATGGGGAAAGGGGAGGGTGAGGTAGAAGGAAATAAAAGATTGAATATATAATATATCATTTCTAAAATTGAATATAAGTATATTTCTTGTAAACAGCCGACCAAAGGATGGTGTGGTTCAGAGACGAAGAAATCTTTTTCTATTTAAAAAAAAATAATTTTATACTCTCCTCAACTCATCATCCCCCATGTTGCATTAAAAAAATAAATTAATTCAAAAAGCCTACCTGGAAAAAGTTATTTCCCTTGCGTTCGTGGAACAGCCCTGGCGCCGGCATGTGTGGCTTGTCTTGCCAATCTGGCGTGCCTAGGAGAAGGTCCCTGGCCAATTCCACGTTCTGAATATCGACACAAGTTAAAAATTCAGGTTTAATCCGATCAACAAAGGACTGAGTGGCTGCCAAAAGCTAAAAATCCAAATAAAATGAATGACAAAAACAAAAAGAGAAGAAAATAATGGTACAATTTCGAGACTCCTGCATTGTTCTTTGTTTTACACTTGAAGCAGTACCATTGTCTATCTTCTACTTGAATTCCCAATTGACAAAGGACTCTTTTCTATATCAAAGTAGTAAAGGTGTGACAGAACTTGAACAAAAGCTGCAGTGGTAGGGCATGTTATTTACATTATTTTCCCCTACAATTTGACGTCACTATTTGGGACGTACCGATTTTAATGACATTTTGCGTTTACTTTGATGCACTTTATATTGGTAACTTTCATATTTCATTAGCATTTCGTCACCTTATGTTCCAAAAACAGAATGCCTTTGGGTTTTTTTCAATCTAAGGGATTTCAACCATTCTATATACTAGGAACTGATGCAATTTTTACAAATGTGAAAGTCTTTTCTATCTACCTAAATTTAAAATTACAAAATTGTATTGATAATAGAACAAGGTTGCAATTAATCCAGGGTCTACAGTTTCCAAACTTATTTTAAGAAAAAAAAAAGAAAAGAAAAAAATTGAAGGATAAAATTAAAATGAAAAAAACTCCAACTCAAACCAAACACCCTAAAATAGCATTTAATTTAACAACAAATCCAGCTCAAGTTTAAATTATTGCCTTCGTTTAAAGAGTGTATAAAATAAAATATGATAAAAATGTCTGATTTTATAATGATTCCGTATTATATGATATCATGATATAAATTGACAGATGCCCAGACATTTAACGCAACCTATCACTGCTATCATTCTGCTATGCCTCAGTTTTTTTTTAACGTCTTCATCTCAATTGACATGATATAATACACATAATATATTTCATATACATGCATATAATATGAATGTATTCTTTGCCTTCGTTTATGGTCTGCTGTGACATTTTTTATATTATATATAACAACGCAGATGTGTCATACCGATTTACAAATAAATTATTCAAATGAAATATATCAACAAAATTTGATGTCCTTATAATATATTCTTTAACAAAAAATACTGTCTCTCATTGGCACTGTAATATTTTCCTAGTATTATTATGGCTACTACCTCACAACATGCTATCAGGTTTTTCGTTCTTCCAGCATTCTATTTCTAATGTATGACTTTCTTCTGTTCACCCATTTGTCCCCTACGAGCAGCATTACTCTAAACAGTGCATCATAACACAATCCAGGGATGTCAGTGATCTTTGAGATAAAAGAAGGAAATTCCAGCGCTCTCCAACCCAAACTGACCAATCTCAAACCTGTTGCGTCACATTGACCAAAAATCATTCAATATAGAGCAATGCATCATGATGCTATTTTTTTAATATTTGTTATGTATAACTACGTATAAATTACAGTCATGGAAAATACCACTGACCTTGGCCTAGTCTAAATTGTTCTCAGAACAGTTGTTGGCTCCATTCCCTGCTACTCCTGTCATGGTGTGTGTGTATATATATATATATATATATATATATATATCAATAATCACCATACCCCATACCTTAATGAAAAAATACAACTTGCCACCACCCACCATACCCCAATTTAAAAAAACCAACTTACCCGTTGTTCCCTGGAGTGGAAGTAGAAATGTGCCAGTCGATACAGGGACTTGTAGTGGGATGAAAACCTGGAGGCTGAGATCTCGATGCCTTTCATGCAGTTCTCGATCAGCTCAGACTTCACGTAAGATAAGTCGGGAGGCATTTGAACGTAATCGTCGTCGTCCATTACTTCCTCTGCAGCATCGCTCTTAGCCTGACCAACATCGTCTTTTTTCAATTCTTGTTTGTCGGTACCGCCTTCAGCAAGGAGAGATTGAGGAACACCAAGATTCTCCTCGGTTCCTTTGTCAACCGCTTCAATATCTTTCATCTTTTTATCCTCTAGATCCTCACGCTTTTCCTTTATATCATCATCATTTGACTGTCTGTTTGACTTTTTACCATCTTTATCACCCGACTCCTTTTCTCCGCTTTTAGCATCTCCTGTTATATCCTTAGTCTCAACTCCGAGACGTTTTGACATCAACTCCGAACCAGGCTCGTCTTTCACCACAGACTTTTCCTGATCCTCCTCTTCCCATTTTTCCTTGTGACCCACAGATTCCTCTTCATTCTTCAAAATGTCTACAGGGCCAGGCATTTCTAACAAAGCCGCTTTCTCCTCTTTATCTAACACAACAACAGACTCCGAAGAACTTACACCCACAACAACCCTTTGGTCCTCAGGTCTTTGTCTTTCCACACAACCCCCATCAACACTTGTAGGAACCACTCGACTACTGTCTTCAACTTTCTTCTCCATCAAGACATCCTCCATTTGAGGTTCGTCGCCCCCCAGTGATCCAAGCCTAGGCATGAATCCCTCACTGGCTTGCTTCTGCAACGTTTTCACACCGCTATTACTACTACTACTACCACTGCTACTACTGTACCCTGGCTTGTCGTCCTTACTGTGATTATCCTTTCCATCATCAATCTCCATCATTTTGTCCTCCGTTGAGTTCCCTAGATTGCTCCTTCTCTTCTCCCCTTCAAATTCATCGTCCGTATTTTTGTTATCCTTCACCTGCTCGTTGTCTTCCGTGCTTTTTTGACTGCCGTCCTGATCCATTTTCTCATCCTCTGACTGACGACTCTCCTGAGATGATTGCATTGATGAGGTGGCAGTTATCTGCCCATCTGTTGTATTACCGCTAGCGGTAAATCCACCAGCCCCGTCACTTACCCCGGATATTTGAGACGCGGTTTCGACCTCCATGCGATTTGTGTCCAATTCTCCGTGTTTATCACCAATCAAGCCGTCCACACTCGACACCTCACTTCCTTGACTGAGCTGGGACGGTGTCAACACGGCAGAAATCCCATCACTCTTACCAATTACCGCTGAACTACCGGAACTGAACAGGTCTTCGGCCATCATTTCCTCATCCTCCGCCATTTCCTTATTTCCAATCGTGGTCCCCTCATCAACGACAATGGGCGCCTCCCCAGATATCCCTTCACTCCTCGCTGACTTTTCCAGCTTTTCTACCTCTCCCGTTACAGCTGTCTTTTTATCCTCTTCGTTCTTACTGGAGACCAAAGCACCTTCATCTTCTTTTGCTCCTCCTCCTCCTCCTCCTTCCAGCACCTTATTCCCAAGTGACCTTTCACCTCTTTTAGCATCGGCTTGTCCCGCAGTGACATTTGTCCTGTCGCCAGACTGACTTCCACTAATCTTTCTGGCCTTGGAGTAGCTGTGGTCGTTGTTGACTGGTCTTTGCTGGATGCGGCTCTTGCCCTTGGAAGGTGTTGGAGCTTGTTGGTTTTGTCCACCAAGAGTAACATTACCGGAGGATGAACCTTTCTCTTCTCTGCATTTAAAAAAACAACAAAAAACCAAAACATCAAAGATTTGAAAAAATCATGATTGATAATTCATGCAGGGACTCATAGTTAGGGTGAATCGAGGATAACAAATATTTTTTTTAATGGGTCAAAAGTTAAAACAAGCAGAATTTCACGATAAGATTTCTAAAAAAAAGTTTTTTGTACTTTATCTTATCATAATATTTGAATGATGTTTTTGTTTTATGACTCTAGTGATTGAATCCCGTTTGGGAAGCTTTCAGAGATTTAACTTTTCTGTCCTCCAAGACAGAATGATAGTGGGATAATGTAACAGTGCCAGTGAGAGACAAGAACAGAAAATAGAGAAAAGATTTTCGTCTACCGGGGGAATCGAACCCATGCCTGCCACGGCAACTCTGCCTCGCTGTGAACAGAAAACAAGCCCACTACCTCTGGACTAATCTGCCACCCTGAATATTTTTTTCTATTCTCTGTTCTTGTCTCTCACTGGCACTGTTACATTATCCCACTATCATTCTGTCTACTCCGTGTACTCAGTGCCCACTCCCTCTTCATTTATTTTCATCTCTTCCCCCAAGAGTATCACAAGGCGATTTGGGTAAGAAGTGCCTCCTTTGCTTTGATTTTATATTGTCAAAACTCTCTTTACTGTGTCAAAGCAGAGTTAAACCTAAAAAAACAAACCAAAACAGCGGTTAAACTAAAACAAAACAAAATTCAAACAGAGCCTTGTTCAGATAGTGGCTTAGAGTTGTCTGTAACTATAAAAAAAACTGTGATAAATTTTTGTCTCTCGGGACATTCTCTACCAGCCATATCATGCTAAAACACACAGTAGTACATGAAACAATAACATGTTAACTTCAAACCCCATAGCGTGAAGTGGACAATATCATTATGTCGCCCCTCTGGACAGGACGCTGGTCTATCTCAAATGACTTCCCCAGCTGTAAGTTGGTACCCATTTCCACATCTAAGTTGTTGAGTGAGGCAATTGGAGAATCGTTTCTTGCCCAAGAAAAATACCGAAGTGACTGGGGTAGGATTCAAACCCACAAGCTTTGCACTGATAGTCCGCTGCACTTATTATTTTCTTCTTGTTCTGCTCGTTCACTTTCAATGTCTAATTTAAATAGCAATTCCTGTCATGGCCACGAATGCTGTGGTCTGCAGGAGTTGGTCTTTTGTGCCCCATAGCTTCTCCAGCAGAGGGGCCTCACTGGTCCATATGGTCTTTCTGTGGGCTCAAGCATATGTAGTACTTATCATTTTAAGAACTAAACAGAACTTTTTACCCAAGGTGTAGGAGTAGAATTGCACTTCATAAAAAAAAAAAAATTTCTCTCACCTGTCACTCTCATTGGTCTGTTTGTGCTTCTCACACCTGGCAAACTTCCCGACCAGCGTCCTGACGGAAGTGGTGTAGACCAGTGGCAAGTCCTCGTCCGACACGCTGTTGGACATGACCAGTTTTAAGATGGAGGCGTGGACGCGGTAGAACACCTCCAGAGCCTCCAGGGCCAGGTGGGGAGGGGTTGTGGTAAACTGTATCTTCTCAGGGTACAGGGCCTTCTCTTTATGGAGGCATGTGGCAGCCTGGGGTCAATCAGAGGGAGGAGCATTTGCTATTATATCATTATAAGATAAGATGGTTGACTAATGTTTCTATTCTTCCACGATATAAGATAAGATAAGATAAGATAAGATCAGATAATACTTTCTTTCATCCCCGTGGGGAAATTCTTTGTACAGACAAGAATAAAAAGAAGCTAACAAAAAGTAAATAATGCAACAATGTGTCATTAAAGTAAGAATAAACGAAACAAAATTATAAAAACATACGAGCACATGTAGAGGGGTGAACATGTATATGACATAATGATAGGTGTAGAAGGTGTAAACAACGATTTGATTTAGGAAGCTTTTAATACATTCCATTTCATGTTGTTTGGTATCATAACAGTAACAACAATCAATATGCCATTTATACAGATTTAATCTATATTGTTTTGCCCGGGTGGCAGCTCTCAATTGATTTGGTTTTTATATATATACACTTCAGTGACGAAGATGCAGATTTTTTTTTCAGGATATTACAGATCTAAATTTCCAAGTGTGTGGCAGGTTATTTTATAGGGGCCTTAGTGAAGCCATTATTATGTCAATCCTCCTTACCTTTGTGTAGTGCGACAAAAAGACGCCTGGTTTATCTGGGTTCTGTTTCTCAGCAATTTTCCCGAACATGTAATGTATCAACCAGTCCTCCTTCGATCCGTCCCCCTTACAGTCGCGTGCGTGACAGAAGCTGACGAAGGCCGAATTCAAATATTTCTTCTGACGCTCCTTGGCACCCTGACAGACACAGTTCATGGGAGAGTTCATGGGAGAGTTCATGGGAGAGTTCATGGGAGAGTTCATGGGAGAGTTCATGGGAGAGTTCATGGGAGAGTTTGGGAATACAAAGACAAGACGAATAAAGGCTGAATAAAAAAAAAAGGAAGAGATTATAATAATCATGTGTCTAAAATCCCCCGCCTGCCGTAACAATCTTGATGATCCATAGATTTTCCAGCTCTGTATCGGGACATGTGTACTGGCTGGGCACAGACTTGCATTTAACCTGGATAAGTTTTACCTGGGTCTGTGCATCAATGCCTTCTGCTTCTACGCTGTCCTCGGGCAGACACAGAGCTGGTCCCTACACTGTTTAATTACGGTACTGTAGGGAACGATAACAGACAAACAAATGTGTCTAAAATAAAAATGGAATAGCTTTGCACTGTCCACTCAGCTTCTCTTGGTGAACCGACAAGTTAATAGGGAATGAATACAGTAAAGCGAGATCTAGAGATCATTTACTACCAATCGCATATTATGGCCAGTGGTAGACTCTCACTGATAACAACAACCAACATGAAAAATCATAGAAACACCTGAGGCTTCCAAGTGCAATTAACGACATTGCAGACGCTCCTTTCCCACCCACTAACCAGCAGGAAAACAGGTCATGTCATGAATTCAAACATTTTGAGAAATTAAAAGTTTTTAATAGTTCCTCTATGCAAAAATGGGAGGAAAAAGCCATGATGGGTGATAATCACTTTTATAAAAAACAACCCCCCCCCCCCCCCAAAAAAAAAATAGAATGTCATTGATTGCGTCCAAAGAAACCCAAGAAGTCCCTGAAAACAAAACAAAACAAAACACAGATATACCTGCACAAAATCCTCGTGCGTGTTGGAGGTGGCAAACATCTTGGTCTGCCTGGAGGCATGCGCCTGGAGTTGGTACGCCAGGAGCCCGTACTCCACCCACAGCTTGCGACTCTTGCTGTCCAAGTCCACGGCCCGTTGGAAGCAGCGCATGGCTCCGTCCCATTTCCTGGGTGCCGGGATATCGAGACGGAGATCGATCTGCGGAAAAAAGAGTGAGACAGAAAATGAGAAATAGAGACTGTGTGTTGGGCGGTTAAGGTTTTGGAATTGATTACTTCTTTTTTTTTCTTTTTTTTTTTCAACGCAGAAAATTCATATAAAAAAGGTCACTTCCATCATGTATATATCTGTCTGAACAATCACTAATAAGAAAAAACGCCACATAACATAGAATGTTTCATATTTTTCTAAAAGCAAAAAAGAAAAAGTCCAACCAAGAGTATATCATATGCTTTTTACGGATAATGATTCTACACTTGATTGGCGGGTGAGACGTCGTCACCATTGCAGTTATGGGTTTGACTCTAGCTGTGGATTATCATTTCCACCTCCTTGTTTATTTTTTTGAGCAATGCACTACTTTCCTATTCTTCTAAGTTATTTGGAAGCAGTGATTAAAAGCATAAAACTAACCCATACACAGGTTACTATTATCATATCATAGACACATTCACTCCTCTAAGTGTCCTCGTACGTACGTTGTAAATCTTATCTTTGATACTTATCCTAATCCTACATTGGATTTATTTACTTTTTATGAAAAAGTTCCCCACGGGGATGGAATAAAGCATTATCTTATCTGAATATGACCAAAAGTGAGACGCAATGTGCCATATTTCGTGGGCAGCACAATCTGTAGATTGGCAATCCCTGCCATACAAAATGGCACCAATCGCATATTATCATATCATAGACACATTCACTCCTCTACATGTCCTCAAGTACTAGTAACTGAAAACGTCCCCTGTACCTTCGGTGATCACACAATTTAAAGTCATCATTGTTGAGCAATTCAGCAATATAACACTATGTTAAGTGAAGATTTCAGGCCCAAACTTTTCAGGTTGTTCTAAAAACGCCTCAATTCAGGGAAACTGTCTATAAAAGTAGCATCTCCAAGGTATTTCATACTCCAAAAGACTTATGGGACCCAAGTCCTGTTCTATTTGGCCAAAGACTTACGGAACACAAGTCTTAATTCTATTTGGCCAAAGACTTACAGAACACAGATCTTGTTCTATCTGGCTCATCTTGGCCAGTGCCAGCCCAGCCCACGAGTCCATACGAGTGGCGTTGATGACCAGGTCCATCATGTAGTATTTGACCGCCTTCTTGACCTCGCTGTTCTTGAGATAATAGTCGGCCAGCAGATAGTAGAGGAGTCTGTGGACACTGCTCTCCTCCTTGGTCGCGGACGATATGGACTTCTGTAGAGTCGCTGCCACAACAACGTTGAACGCTGACCCATCGATATAGTTGGAGACAGCCTCCAAGTGGGAGTCTGGTCAACAGAATACAAATGATAAAGTTTATTATAATACTGTACACGATAAGGATCAGGAAATTAAGACAAGCAGGGGGTCAGCCCACTGAGTCCAGAATGTCATAGCACTACGCTACTACGCTATAATAATAATAATGCATCATCATTTTCCATGACAAGTTACAGTATGATTCTATCTTGACCACAGACAAAAAGGCCTGAAACTCAACTTGACCACACACAAAAAGCCTGAAGCTCAATTTGACCAAAGACAAAAAAGGCCTCAATTGAGAAGGGGTGGGACTAAATCAGCCAGCTGGCTGATAGTAACATACATCAGACGAACGATAAAAAAGCCGGAAATGAAAAATTGCGACTGGCACTCATGTTAAAGCACAGTGGGCTGATCCCCTGCTTGCCTTATAATCTTGATCCATAGATTTTCTAGCTCTGTATCAGGCCATGTGTACCAGTGGGGCGCAGACTTGCACTTTACCTGGATACGTTTTACCTGGGTCTGCACATTGATGCCTTCCACACTGTCCTTGGCCAGACACAGAGCTGGTCCCTACGCTGTTTAATCACGGTTCTAAGGGGAACAGATAACAAACTCATGTTAAATAGAGGTTGCAAGTGAAGCTAGATCTCTGCCTGAACTTTTCTTCCGTGTGTTCCAAGAATGCATGAAACACAAATTACAGTAAATTGCCTATAAATAAATGAAGAGGGAGCGGGCACTGAAAGTCTAGTAGCAGTAGTAGTAGTGGTAGTAGTAGTAGGTTTAGTAGTAGTAGTAGTAGCAGTAGTAGTAGTAGTAGCAGCAGCAGCAGCAGCAGTAGCAGTAGCAGTAGTAGTAGCAGCAGCAGTAGCAGTAGCAGTAGCAGTAGTATTAGTAGAAGTAGTAGTAGCAGTATTAGTAGTAGTATTAGTAGTAGTAGTAGTAGACAACCCACTGGCACGCAGTCATTGGCCAGAAAAGTGGGAACCTCTGCATTCGACACAAAAAGGCAGGAAAGTAGAGGAGTTGGGTTTGTTTGGAAAAGTGGGAAAGTTTGCTTCATACGTGGTCCCATCAGAGGTGGCACCAGGTGGTAAACTCTGCGCAGCAGTTGCTCCACGTCCGAGGCGATACTGCTGGTCTTCTTGCTGTCAAACTCTGGCATCGTGGAGTGAGTAAAATACTGGAATACTGGCACGGACCTCTCCCAAGTCATTGTGATAGCCTTGGCCGTGTGATCCTGTAGGTGTCTTAAAATAGAAGAGAATAATAATTGATGAATAAATTAATTAAATAATTTAAAAAAAATAAAATTGTGTAGTGAGCTAAGTGGTTTAGAGTTTGTGTTCTTTGTTATTGAGTGAAAGAGTGAAAGCGTAAGAAGACTTGAGTGAGTGAGTGAGAGAAAAAGGAAGAGAAGAGTATTATTTTGCCCTCAAGGGCAATTTGTCTTTAGGGTGTATTTTGAACAAAAAAACAAAGACCAAAATATGCCAAGCGTCAGCCGCAGTGTAGCGTGCATCGCAATGTAAGATAAGGTAAGATAAAATAATACTTTATTTTGATCCCATTAGGGAAATTTGCTGTACAGACGTGTATAAAAATGACAACATGTATGTTATACGCATCAGATATGGAGCATCACAGTATTGAATTGAATAACAGTAAATATGTAGGCAATAGGAGTAAATTCTCTTGCCCAAGGGAAAAAACACAACGCTGCAGGCCAGACTCGAACCTCCGCGATCTGGTACATGGTAAGTGCAATATCTTAATATCTCGGCCACCACGCTGAGAGAGGGAGAGTGTGTGTGTGTGTGTGTGTGTGTGTGTGTGTGTGTGTGTGTGTGTGTGTGTGTGAGATAGAGAGAGAGAGAGAGAGAGAGAGAGAG
>JARFNW010095879.1:0-13004 GCA_031763155.1 Dirona albolineata
TCATCATCATCATCATCATCATCATCATCATCATCATCATCATCATCATCATCATCATCATCATTATCATCATCATATGAGCACACACATCAATGACACATATCGTTAGTTTTAGTAAGGTTTTCAGTGTGCAAATCTAAACAAGTTAATGCATGAAAACAACTTTGGTTCCGCACACCATTCAAGACACATCGTTCAGTAGAATTGAATTGAATTGAATTAGTATCACATGGGTTACTCTTCGGTTTCAAGATTAGACTGCTGGACACAAGTCGTGTGATCATAATTTGGTTCACCAACAATGAAAGACAAAACAGATTGAATCCCAAAACATTGGCATGATGTAACATAACAAATTACTGCTGTTGTAAATTCAAAATGTCCATATTTCAAAATTTTCAAAAAAGCTGTATATTTTAAAAACCAAACAATTCAAAACCCCAAATAAAAACCAAAACAAACAATCCCCCCTTGTCAAGAAAATTTGGACTTCCAACTTGGTTAGCATATCTATTTATTAAAAAAAAAAATTGATTTTAGCCAGTAACCAAACCAAACCTTATAAGCCAGATAGATACGGACAAACTTTACAACCCATCAGAGGAGTAGAAACTATATTACTCATCGCGAGATTCATTCCACGAGCATCCCATGACCGAACGAGGAGGGGCCTAACTATGGAAACCCATTCATCCATTTTACACAATAATATTGCTGCCGCCACCACGGCCCTCTGTTGGGGTAAAGTTTGCCCAACTCTGTATGTTGTACGAAATGTCTATCATTGTATGTAATAATAATATTATTACAGAGGTTCATTATAAAATTTAAAAAAAAAGAGTCAAAGAAAGTTGTTGCTTTTTGTTTGTTTGTTGAAGGACATGTTCATAATGAAAGATGCTGGGTGATAAAAATACCAATAAAAGACCAAGATGGCGAACAGAGAAGTAAACGGTCGAATATCACACGAAATGCATAAGGATGGGAAAGAGCAATGGATCGATAGAACAAATACTGAATAAAAAAATCATATTATTATCATTATTTTAATGTTTTGATGAAAGACTTCGCACCAAGACCAATAACAGGTGTCTAAAAACACAACACATCGAAAGCAGCAAATGCACACTTGTGTGGATTAAACATTGTACACAGTAAAACAGTCTTCTCTGGAGGATAAGTAGGTTACAATGGTAGGAATAGCCAACGGGGGTTCTTTCTTAAACCTATCAGCTATTCAACAATACTTTGAATTCTTTAAATCTAGAACCAATACAAGTCAGTCTGAGATTGAGGTGAGATGTGGTACAGAATGTTTCTTCCGTCTTCAACACCTATAATACTACATTGATGAAAGCACCGAAACTTTGTTGAGTAAAACGATCCAAGACAAACAGGTGATAAACCTGCTGTACTTGTTTAAGTAGATTTCAATTTTGTAAGTAACCTGCTCGTTTTCATCAACTTTTGTAAACGTTGCGTGTTCTTTATACATATAATAACCTGCTTTTTTCGACGCCCCTATCTTAAACAGGCTTCGATCCAGCAAGATACAATAATAATAATATTCAGAGTAAACTGTGAGCTTTTAAATACTTCAAAGACCTCTCATCAATCTAAAATCCAGAAAGCGTGGAGACCATTTTGCTACATTACGGCAACTTATAATACTGTTAAAGTAAAGCACCTGAAGCAAAACTATAAGATATAATATTATAGCATAGATGGCAATAAGACAAAATGAATTATATATAATAATAATAAGTCAGCAAGACCCAAGAGTTTGAATGTCTAAGAGAAATAAGTGAGTTGGAATCTGACTGATTGGTCAAGGAAAGCGCGTTACCTAATTCTAATTCAGGAACGCGACGCAGTAATCTTAAGACAAATTATTTCATGTGTTAGTCACGGATAGGGTGAGTTGTGTTCAACTATATTATTATATTATAATGTCAACACTGAAAGGTATTGAACCCACAGATAAAAGGATAGTGTTATTGTTTTTCTCTCTCATATAGATCGATCGGCCTCGTACCAATTTGATCACTGTTGTTATGGAACGGTCTCACTCACTTTGACCTCTTAGTATTTCTCTCTTATCAACATCATCAACATCATCAACATCATCAACATCACACTGGTGTGTTCCCTTTGTAACATATTTAAAAAAAATACAATTGGTTTCATTCGATTCTGACATTAAGAAATGAAAAGTCTTTGATTTTCGACAATTCGGGATTTGAACAGCATTCAATAACTTTAATCAGTTATTGACTAGTATTCAACATCCACCGCATTCCTCTATTTGATTTTCAAACAAAACTGTCTTGTATTTCATTGGCCATCAATAAACAAATTCTAAACCAGAAAATTTGAAACTCAAAAAGCTAGATTTGGATTTTCAACATACTAACAATAAAAAACCAGAACAAATAGTTTTCCAGTAAATCGAATTAAAAGATACTAATTGTAAAAATTGCACAAGCTTTACGTAGTTCAAAACAATGACATATTAATCAAGATACAATAAAAATCACAACTCGTCTTCTGAATAATAGATAGTAAATTTGAAAAATCATCAACTTCATAATAATATGGATGTACTAGAATATAATATAAGGTAACATTTCCACACCGTAAACCGTCTGTAAGATGTAGTTAATTAAGTAAAATTTTATCTAACGGAGAGTCATATTATGCCAGTGCCACCTCCTCAAACATTTTTCTTTTTCTTTGTTTATTTTGAGAGACTCGTATCCGATTGGGGCTGACCGCTCGTTTGTCCAGTCACTAACGGACTACTGACAGTTGCTTCAGCAGCCGCGGTCGTGGATTCAACCTGGGTATCTGCCGGTTTTCCGGACACTTTTTCAGATTCAGATTCTGTTCCTTTACCACCGATTTCTTCCACCCTAGTCTGGACCGTTTCTGAATGGTGGACCAGCTTAACCTCGCCGTTTTCTGAAACGGTCTTCGCCTCCATCTTTTTCTCCTCCACTCTGACCTCACCGACCTTCTCGTTGTCATTGGTAGTGATGTTCTTCTCCGTTCGATTTTCCTCCGTGACAACCGTGCTGGTTTCTCCCTTGTGTTCTATAATTGGACCAGACGACGAAGAAGAGGATGCAGAGATGCGTGTGGACGAGAGACTGCTAGAACTGGACTCTACAGTTCGGATTTCTTTGTGAACCATGACTCCAGTGTTTCCTTGCATCCCAAACTGTTCAAAAACCGCTCCTCCATCTTGAAGAGTGGAGATACTAGAGAAGGTGGTGGATTCCCCCGTCGGATGGGTGGCTGCGGCGGGTCTGTCTGTATCCACCGCACCGGATGTTGTATTGTCTACAACTTTAGAATCAGCAGTAGGACCTTGGTTGGAAATCTCGATTTGTTTAATGACTGGTGTCTCTACTTCAGCGCCCTGTGGACTACTGCTCACAATGTCAGAGACATGCTCGCTAGCAGAAACTGGTGCATTGGCCTCTTGAGATGATTTCGAGCTCAAAACAATCTTATCCTCTTTGGGAGTTTCCACCGCGGCAGGATATTTTTCTCTAGCAGAATCATCTACGACTTTCTCATCAATCTTCTGAGAAGTTGCCCCGGTATCCGATGCTTTCGCGACATCTTCTACAGCCACTTCATCCATCTTTTTAACATCAATAATTTCGGTCGCACCCTTAGTTACCTGCTCACGAGAGGGTTCAGACTTATCTTCAGAAACCTTTTCTTTATTTTGATCTATCGACTTCGTCGGTTCTGTCTTGGTCTCGGTGGTATTTTCAATTTCAATATTCTTGACTTCATGATTTATTTCCTTAACTTCATGTGTAACATTAGAAGAGCTCTGGGTTGAAATCAATGATTCAGTTTTGGTAGCAATAGTGGTTCCTTCATCCTTGTCCTTTGTCACTTCGACTTCTGTTGTTGTTCCAGAGATTGGACTGGTAGAAGGGTTAAATGCCATGTCTGGTTTTCCCGCCTCCACCGTAGAAGATGACGACGGGACTGTCTTACTCTCAAAAACGTCTTCATTCTTCTTCATACTACTTTCCTCATTCACCGACGAGTAACTCGTTTCTATTACAGTTATCTCCCCTTTCGGTGCTATTTCTGGCTGGCCTTTGATGGAATCTCCTTCCGGCACAGTATTAGAGTCTAGGGTCACTGATGGAATGTCGCCAGATTCAGATTTCGTCTCTTTGGTTTGGTCTGACTGAAGTGCAAGGTCGCCTTTTTTAGATTCTGGTCCTGTCTCCGTTTTGTGGTCCAAAACATCAACTTTCTCTGATGTGATCAGAGTCTTCTCTTTTTGCTGGTCAAGTTCGTTTGATACCGTTTCATTTTTGGTTTCAAATTCCACTTTGGATGTCTCGGTCTTCTGAGAAATGTCTGTCACCTGGGAAGTCTTGATTTCCTGAGATATTTCAGCTTTCTGTGAAGTCTCGACTTTCTCAGAAAATTCTGCTTTCGGGGAAATCTCTGTTTCCGATTTCTCTACGGTTATGTGTTTGGTTTCGCCACTAACGACAGTCGTAACCTCTTCCTTGCTTAAATTTGGTTTCACTTCATCGCTGCTACCTACAACCGAAGCAGATTTTTCTTCCCCAGCAACCTGAGTCTCCGCAGTCGTTGCTCCGTCACCTTCTACCGATGTCAAATCTTTACTCTCACGTGACAGCGAAGTGTCCTTTCCCACAGTTATGCTTGTCTGCTCAGAGGATGACGTCACAGACACAATAATGTTCCCGTCCATTTTCTCAACGCTTTGACTTCTCAAACCATCCAGGTCTGAATTGTCACCACCACTGGCTCCGGTCCCAACCACGGTCCCCTTGTCAAAGGGCATGATGTCATCACAGGCAAGTCCATCATCGTCAGTGTCATCGGCACGGCCACCTTTGACCCCACCTTGACCAATCATGACGTCAGATTTAACCGGTTCCACCAGACTCACGTCCCCGCTTGAAGCTTCCATCAAATCTTCATACGCACCGTAGCCAAGCAGATATTCCTCCTCTTCAGTTTCAGTCGCCGGTTTATCATCATCATCATCCTCATTATCATCACCGTCGTCATCTGGTCGTGTGATTTCAATATCAGTCCTCACGGGCGAGTTCAAATCGGCGATGTCTAGTGGTGCAGCCATTGATGTGGTTGGTCTAAGCTCAGGGGTCACGGCTTCCGTTGCAGCAGTACCTGTTTCTGTTTCAAGACTCATGAAAGGAGTCAAGTCTTTAGTTTCAGGAGTTACGGTTTCAGTTACAGGAGTAAGTGCTTTGGTTTCGAGAGCCTCGACTTTTGGCTCAGGAGCGACGTCTTTGGTTGCAAGAGTCATGGCTTCAGTGGTAGGAGTCACTTCTTTAGTTGCAAGAGTCATTATTTCAGACGCAGGAGCCACTACTACAGGTGAAGTAGCTACTGTTTCAGTAACAGGATTCGCAGATGTGACCACTGGAGTCACAGCCTCAGTTTCAGGAGTCACCACCTTAGTTTCAGGAGTCACGTCTGCAGTTGCAGGAGCCGCTGCTTCAGATGCAGAAGTAGTGAAAGAGTGGAAACCGGTTGCCTGTGATGCATCCATTCCAGACGATTCACCAGATTGACCCATCTTTTCAGCTATTTCAGAATCTTTGTCTTTGTCGGTTGTCATGGTTACCTGCTTTGTGCTGTATACGTCTACATGGTCTTTACCTGTGGTGGCAGAGTCTGTCGTGTCAGGTTTTGGACTATCTGACGTAACATCAGATTTATCTTGGAACGCACCACCCGAAACAGATATTAAACTGTCGGTCTTCTCTTCAATTTCTTCACGTAGGTCTGCTTTTTGATCACCTGGTTGATCAGCCTCGTCTGTGTGTTTGGATAGCATCGACTCAGTCTCGGTAGGTTCCTTTGGAGTATTGCTCGGCACGGTTTCCAGAGACGCTGTGCTGGTCTGTTGTAAAGTCATGTTCAGTTCTTCAGTCTTTGGCAAGGCTGTGCTCGTTACTTCCAACGGTTGGCTCTGCACTGGGGTTGATTCTTCCGAAACTTCCTTGACATTTTCAGGACAATCTTTCTGGTCTGTGGTACCTACGGTGTCCAGCTTCACAGAAATTGGAACTTCGCTTGAAACTTCCTTGACATTTTCAGGACAATCTTTCTGGTCTCTGGTACCTACGGTGTCCAGCTTCACAGAAATTGGAACTTCGCTTTTCTCAAGAACCCTTTCTTCTGCCATCACAACTTCTTCTTCAACGATGCATGTCTCGATTATAGACTCTCTGTCATGATCTGTATTTTGATCTTGCTTGGATTCCGGATCATTCGAAGACTTGGGGACTGCCGGATCGCTAGGGGGAGCCACGGGGCCCGGGGTACTTTGGGCGTCAGCCATTTTCGTGAAGGAGATACTCTCTTCCACCACTGACTTTACCACCTTCTGAGCAATTTCCTCATCTGCACTCTTGCTGTTATCCTTCTCCTTTTCAATTTTGGAGTCCGCTTCATCGTAGGTGTCAGAAACACCGTGCCCCAAGTCCTGGTCGCCTGTGTCTTTGGATACAGATTCTCCAACGTCTTGTTTTCCATCTTTTGAAGTATCTGTCTTCGAATCCTTATCTACTCCGGTGATTGTTTCGGTATCACTTGATGGTTTCGCCATATCCTTTGTATCAGGTTCACAAATGTCCAGCTTGTCTTCCTTCAAGGCAGGGCTTATGTCTTTGCTAATTCCTGCTTCAATCGGTTCTGTGTCTAAGATCTCTTCTTTCAAAACTTCTTTAGTGACTACTTCTTTTTTCTCCTCTACTTTGGCCTCGCCGTAATCTAAGTCTTTTGCTTTTGCATCAGGAGACCTGGGAGGAGAAATCCTAACACTACTCTCACTTCCAGATGTTATCTTGACTGTCATCACCTCATCAACTACATCGATTTCAAACTCTTCCCCTTTACTCTCTGCCTTTGCAGGTTCAATGACGTCACGTTCGGGCAGAGACGGTTGAGGTTTCACACCGCTATCGTCACCATCCTTACCCGCCTGTTTTCCACTGGCGTCTGGCTGACTGCGACTTCCCTCGAACGCCAAGGATTCACCACCGTCTTCGTTGACTCTGTCTGTTTCCTCCAAGTCTGGGGCTTGGGTAGTTAATCCAATGTCTTCACCAACACCCTCTTCTTCTACTTCGTACTCGTCTATATTATCATCATCATCATCATGATGATCATCATCGCCCCTGTCATCAACAGCTGTGTCAGGGGGTACGTCGACAACAGCTGCTGCATCAGTACTATCTGTCTTCATGCCGAGTGGTGGTTCAGAGTTTTGAACACTGTGGGTTGCAGCAACGCAATGCTCTTCCTCAACAATGTCATTTTTGTTCTTGTAGTCCTCTTCTTCTTTATGGGACAAGTTTTGTGGAATGGTTTCGATACTGTGACTGACTTGACTCTTTATTTCCGGTTCTATCGCGCTTCGGACTACTTCCGGTTCTTCTACCGAATTCAAATTTTTGTTTGGTTTAGATTGGACATTGACATGCGGATCTGAAACGACCATCTTTTCTTCTACACTACCCTGACGATAATCGTCGTCATCATCATCTTCACAATCAACATCATCATCATCGTAATCATCATCATCTTCATCGTCATCAAAATCTTCAACGCCATCATTCAACACAACAAGGGTGCAGTTAGTGGCACACGCACTGGCATTGTCACCACACGCCTTGCCTTTCTCGCCAGCAACAACATGATCATCATCAGCATCATCACCACCACAAACATTCTCAGCATCCACTCTGATCTTTGGCCCTTCCCCCTTGCTAGAGGGGACCAAAGAAGCTGTTGCTGTAGCTGTCGGTGTCGATGGCGTTACAGTCGTTACCGGTGTGGCAGCCCTGACTGTTCTGTTTGGAATGGTGTGTTTAGGAGAAGTGCCAGAAACAGGTGAGGTAGGGTAGGGAGAGCTTTTTGGACGAGATTTGTTAAAGCCGTCTGCAGAATTCGGATACGGATTCCACACAGAGTGAGTGAGAGGAATTCTGCATAAGGGTTAGGGTTAGGGTTAAAGGAGAGGGGTTGTTATCAATGAGGACATCTTCACCAATAAGTAAAAAAAAAATCATTGGGAAACGATCTCTCTGCAACAAAGTCAACAACGAAAATGTCGAACATCGAAAAACTGAAAGTAATGGGTGAGGACATCGAGAAAATGTTCTGTTTAAAAAAAAAAGGAAAATATAATGAAAAACCATAGCAGAAAACATCAAAACAGAACAAAAAACAAAAAGACTTGATGAAAGATAAACATTGAATGGCTGAAAAATCCTGTTGAATGTCTAGAACTGTCGACAATTGTATTTCTCAAAACACCATGTATGAAACCAGACACGGGCGATGAACACATCACATTAAAAACTAAAAAAATGTTTTAAAACCATTTTAAATAAAGAACAACATATTCTGACACGAATTTTTAGAACAGAAATTGAAGAGCTCGTGGAGAAATTATGTGTCAATATTTGAAATACTTTGACATCTTGTCAAAAAACGATTTTTTTCTTCTCATTTTTGCTAATGTCGTCAAGATGCCTTTTGAGTAATTCAATAACACTGATGAAGCCATGAAAACATTAAGGACACATTATGGAATTAAACCTTTAAAGTCTTGGCTTTCGGGACAAGAACAAGCCTTGAAGAAAGGTTTAAAATGATACAGTGGCGATCTGTGAAATGAAAATTCACAGACAAATAAAAGACATGAAGAAAAACACACCAAAACTGAAAGGATATCCCAAACAGAAATGTGAAAGAACATAAAACCAAGGAATCCCCCATACATTGTATTGCAATTCCGCCTCGAAAGGAAGGAAGACAATCGAAACAAAACTCCTAGGTCAAAATAACTGACTTCCCCTTTTCTTTCTACTGAGCTGAGACAAATGCTAAATAGAAATGTAGTTATGGTGGAGGCATTCTCGAAAAAGAAACACCTTCCTACATACACAGTCTGTCAAATTAAAAGATGCTTTTGATGTTGTGTAATAAAATAAAAAAAGAGTTCAGATATAATATTTCAAGTAATAAATAAAATAAAAAATACACAAAAAGACAAACAAGATGACTAAATTAATAAGAGACATGACATGTAAATAAATATAGAAAACAAACTCACATAATATGAAATGACAGAAATGTAAAAAAACCAAAAGTTCAAACAAAAATAGAAAGAAGAAAAATAAATAAATGAATAAACAATAATATGAATAAATTAAATCGGGATATAATGGTTGAACACAACAGACTGTCTGACAACACGAGGGGAACGAAATTCACACGAAATATAAATAAAATATAATACACAAAAAAGAAGCGCTATTAATTTAATTATCATGTAGGATCAAACCAACCTAAAATACTTTCTAATGAAGGTAGCCAAATAATCTTCAAGTAGCCAAAAAAAACTTCCAGTGACCTAAATAGTCACCATCATCATGCATTTACTGCAGACATGTCAAGGAGCAACCCATTCAAACACACAAGGGGCCGAGTGCCCTCCCTTTCTATTTTCATAGTTACCCCCCTTCGTTTGTACCTTGCGGTACAGGCCGCCGTGTTAGGATTGAGTTCAGGGAGTTCAAATAAGGGCAGAGACTTGCAATGTGACCATGTGACCACAGTGATCTAGTCTGGCCAGCCACACCAAAATTATCTGACAGCCACATCACGAATTCAACTCCGTATTTCGTATCGCTAGTTTAAAATGTCTGAAACATTTTTGTTGTTGCTTTCTTACAGAACAGGTTGGCTACCTTTTGTCGAGATTGTTAACATGGACACTATTTAAAACGTTAAATAATAACTGAAAATTTGACAAGGATCGGAAAAAAGGAATAATAATAATAATATAAAAAAACCCCCAAGAAAAAAACAAGATAAGCAACTAAATAAATAAATAATATCTATATCTAAAAATTATAAACATTTACATATAAATTCAAAAAGCCACCGAAAAAAAAATTCAACCAAACATAAAATCGTAAATATAATATTAATCATCAGTCACAAATTAAGATCTGAACTAGATATCCTATTTGAAATTTGTTATTTGTTTTTCTCTCCAATTGCTTAGTATATATATTTTAAAAAATTATGAACTTACCTGGTCTCCTCAGATTCCAGAAGCTTCCTGTATGCGGCAATCTCGAGCTCAAGGGACAGTTTGGCGTCCATGAGGGTCTGCAATTCAACCAGCATGCCTTCCATGTCGGCGCGGAGTTTGTTCATTTCCTCGCGGAGAGAGTTGCACTCGGCATCGTGGTCGTGTTCCTTCATCTCGAGCTCTCTCATCAGGTCCTGGTATTGTTTCTCGAGGAGTGCATTCTGGAGGGAGCGGAAATGACATTATTGGGGAAATGAAATTATTGGGAAAATGACATTATTGGGGAAATGATATTATTGGGGAAATGACATTATTGGGGAAATGACATTATTGGGGAAATGACATTATTGGGGAAATGACATTATTGGGGAAATGATATTATTGGGGAAATGACATTATTGGGGAAATGACATTATTCGGAAAATGACATTATTGGGAAAATGACATTATTGGGGAAATAACATTATTGGGGAAATGACATTATTGGGGAAATTACATTATTCGGAAAATGACATTATTGGGAAAATGACATTATTGGGGAAATAACATTATTGGGGAAATGATATGACAGATTGGGTTCCATTTATTATACTTTGACAACACAAAGGGCCTCAGCAGAAGGGCTTCTAAAGGGCACGCCGCCACAACAGAAAGGGCATCCACAGAGGACAGGTCTCAACAGAAAGGGCATCCACAGAGGACAGGCCTCAACAGAAAGGGCATCCACTAAGAAGGCCCCAAGTTTTTAAAGGCCCTGAGGTCTTTAATGTCTAAAGTCAAACTGAAGAAAACGTCACCATTTTTATTTTTTACGTATGTTGTGAAATTTAGGTTTTTGGTATGATCTAATTGATGCTAGTCTATTTTGCGTTCAACTTTGATGTCCTTTTGATTGCGACCATCAGTATCAGGTTTGTCAATTCAAGTGTTTTCTACTATTATGGTGAGTGTATGTAACTTTTAGACTACGTTACTTTGATGCACAATTAAATGCCAATAAAAATCTTACTCGTGCTTCCAAGTCAGACATACGACCTCTGGAATCGCTGAGTTGTTTCTGGAGTTTCTTGACCTCTTCCCTGGAGTGGGTGACTTCCATGTTGTGCTTGGTGGCGCCTGTACGGAATTCTTGGACCTGGTCAGTGAGAACATTCGAAAATGGTTATGACAACGAAAAATTTATAATTCATGATTGTAAACGGGAATAGCCTTAATAATCATCGAGCACTTTGCCTTTTTTCGGGGTGAGAACAATGGTAATAAATGATAGTGTTAGTGAACCAAAAATTACATGATTGTAAACATAAATAACCTAAATAATCATCGAGCATTTTGCCATTTTTTTGGGTTAGAACATTGGTTAATGACAATGTTAGTGATCCACATAATTCATTATTTTAAATAGGAATAAGCCAAAAATCAATGAACATCTTGCTTATTAGCGTATACTATTTTAACCCCAGCTTCTCACAGTAAAAACCATTAGTCAGAAGGCAAAAAAACAAACAAAACCCCAAACCCAGACAACAAACGATAACAGATAACAACAACAATATTCATTATCTCAAATAATAATAACCCAAAAATCAATGATGAACATCTTGCTTATAAGTATGTGCCTATATTATTATTGTAACCCCAGCTTCTCACAGTAAAACCCATTATTCAGAAGGCAAAAAAAAAACAACCAAACCCCAAACCCCGACAACAAACGATAATAACAACAGCAATATTCTAATTCTATTCACCTTTTTATCTATATTTTCGTCGTAGTATGTTTTTTTGATAAAGGGGAAACCCGAAACGTTAACTTAATGTAAAATTTGTCTCTTTTTGAAGCTTACACTATACACACCACTACTGATTACTTTTTACTGGCTTCCAGCAGCCTCACCACGTTACTTCTGATTCTATAGCGTACCTTGAGGTTGTAGAAGGATTCCATCTCGCCTCTGATCTGGTCAACCTTGAGGTCATACTCTTGTTGCATGTCACGGATGGCCTGGGACAGCTCGTTCTTCCAGAATTCACGGTTCTCGGCGGTGGTGTCACGGTAAGCAAGGGCAGACAGTTCTTTCAGTTCCTGGGGAACGAATATTATGGTATGGCTTGATGAAACACGCGCGCTCATGCTCTGATGTCACGAAATTAAACAATTATTTCCCAAAAAAGGGGGAGCTAAATTTGACGTGAAAATGGCCCCACAAAAAGAGCTAATAATGACAATTTTGAATAAAAGGAATATTATGTCTTTTTCGACGAATTATAAATGATGATAGTGATGATGATGATGATGATGATGACGATGATGACAATGGCGACAGAGATAACAGGGTTGTGTCTCTTTGATATGAAAGATTCTAATCAGTATCACTATTCAAGAAGGGGACATTACTAATGGACACATTTTTTAAAAAGGGAGGCAACCAAAACGCAAAACGTCCAAAATATCGAAGACTTGAGTTCCAGATTGTTCCCTGTAAATCCCTATACTATATTCATCTATCTTACCTGTTCGTGGACGTCCTTCAAGAATTGGATCTCTTCAACCAAGGTCTGGTATCTGTTCTCGGCGTCTAATCTGGCAATGGTCTCGTTGCTTAAGTCCTGGAAGAGTCAAAGGGAGGTAACAATGATAATAGCTAATAATATTCTCCAATCACTTTAATCTAAAAAGGAGTTATTGTACAGAAGTAAAAACACCCAAAAACCATTTTGCATATCGTATTACAATAGACTGCTTGGGTCAAGAAATTATATATTTACATATGTATATTTGAAATGAGTGATAGTAGGATACCAAAACAAATATTAGAATGTAAACAGCAAGGGAAATTACCTAGAGGTAGACCAAAAA
>JARFNW010095990.1:0-13004 GCA_031763155.1 Dirona albolineata
TCTCTCTCTCTCTCTCTCTCTCTCTCTCTCTCTCTCTCTCTCTCTCTCTCTCTCTCTCTCTCTCTCCATATCTCTCTGTCTATCTAACTCTACCTATATATATATATATATTTCTATACATCTCTCTAATTCTCTCCCTCCATCTCTCCGTCTCTCCATCCCTCCAACTCTCCATTCCTAATCCCACTCGTCTCCTACATAATACCCACTCAACATTTTAATGGCTGAACGTCTGTTCACCAACAGCAACCTTTAATCGGTAACTAGAGCACCGACATGAAACTTCAGCACTTAAAATAAGTTCTAAGACCCAGAAATAAAACCATTTTTTCCCTTTCCGCAACATTTCATTTCCTTGGACCAGAGCTACTACTCTGGCGATTGGAATTCCTCTCTCATCTCATCCAGTCGCTTCTCTCAGCCTATTTAGCTGGACCCAACCCACCTTTTGTACATCCCTCCCACGTATCTGTCTGGGCTTTTGTCCGATGACTTTCAAATGTTTCATCATTTCGTCATGTGTGTGTTCTAGAGAGAAAGAGCAAAGAGTGTGTAATTAGTGCACTTGATGAAAATAAATAGCCCTGACGTTTGGTTGGGGTTTTTTTTTAAAAAGCAAGTTTCAACCCGTAATACAGCCTTACCCAGTGTTCACACGTCTAGATACGAGCTGGTCTTTGAGCTGCGCTGTAGTTGTTTCTGTGAGGATTTTTGGGTGAATCATAGTTGGAGTGGCCATACATCAAGCACTTTATCAAGACAATACATAAAGTAAATAAATTCCTTAAGAACCTTGTTGCCCACAAATCTGGTGCTTATCACGGTTAACGTAGCATAAATCGGACAAAGTGTCAATATTATGTCACTCTATAGCATAGGACGCTGGTCTATCACATATTACTTCCCCAGCTGTAAGCTGGTAACCATTTGTACACCTCGGTATTGGAGTGAGACGATGGCCAAATATTAATGTGATTCAACATTTTAATGGCTGAACGTCTGTTCACCAACAGCCACCTTTAATCGGTAACTAGAGCACCGACATGAAACTTCAGCACTTAAAATAAGTTCTAAGACCCAGAAATAAAAACCATTTTTCCCCTTTCCGCAACATCTCAATTCCTTGGACCAGAGCTACTACTCTGACGATTGGAATTGTTGTTGTTGTTGGGGGGTTTTGTTGTTTTGGTTTGGGTTATTTTAGAATAGGCTGAATGGCATTTCTTAAAGTACAAAATAATATTTTCAGTGCACTTTATCAAACAACAAAGAGTGTAGGTAAAGTCCTTAAGAGCTGTGTTGCCCACAGAGCCGGTGCGTATCACGGTTTCTGAAACGTGAATGGGACAACGTGCCAATACTATGTCACTCGTCAAGATAGGACGCTGGTTTATCACAGATTACTTCCCCAGCTGTAGGCTGTTACCCATTTTTACACCTGGGTCGAGTAAGACAATTTGGAGTTAGACGATAGCCAAATACCAATGTGATATATTTATTTATTTATTTATTTTATTTTTTTTGTGTGTTTTTTGTTGGGTTTTTTTGTTTGTTTGTTTGTTTGTTCTTGTCATGACGAATGAGGGCTGCTAGAAGCTAAAAATCCGAATATGAGGTATGCAAAAAAGAAGATGATACGTATAGCTCCAAGTGTAAAACAAGTAACAAAGACAAAGAACGTTTCGGGTCGCCCCTCCATCAGTTAACATCAGAGAAAACATATAACCCAAAGGAATAACAAGGTGAGCTCGAGCAGGAAGTTTCAGAGCCGTGTGATCTATGCGATGTCGGAGGCCCGTCTTGTTTTTTGTCTGTTTACCTTAACTTTCTTTTATGCACCCTTTTACTAAGTGTGTCTCGATTTGGGTACAACTAACGAGAATATTTCAAGGGGCCTCTAAATATCCGTCGGTGCCGAGTGGCCCACCACAACATCCTGAATTGACATTGGCCACTCTATTCGGACGTTTTGGGGACTAATTGTTTGCAGATAGGAGTTTTCAAACGTATGGCACTCTCTCTCGCTCTCTATCTCCCCTTTTCTCCCATGCTACCGGTTTTGTATAGAGTCTCTGTCGTACTTGAGACGTGCCTTCTATAGAGATGGGCGTCGAAAATAAATGGCTACGTCCGTCGCGGAAGTTGGAAGAGCTATTTTGGTGACTGCCCCAAAGGTTACGCCTCTGAGTAACACGAAAGAATATAAAACTGAACAGACTTGACTGAGTAATAAGTGCTATGGGTGTATCTTAAAGTATTTCTGGAACCAATCGTCCTTGACTGTGTTTTTAAAATTTTGAATTTGCATCGTATTTTGATTATGATGCTTTGATTATTGATATTATTATGTGGTTTTAATATTCTATTTATGCAGACATTATAATCATAATAATAATGATAATATACAGCTTTTATAGAAACGTCAGCTATATCCCTTCCCAAAAAAATATCATAGGGCTGGATGTACTTTAGCATAGACCAAAACTACCTTTTAAACATCCCATTTTAACCAAATTATTAAACAAATTAAGGAAACGATGATGTTTCAAGATTATTAGAACCAACTGAAGGGGATGCTGTCCCATGTCTTTACTGAGGAAAAAATAAAGAAAAATAATGAGAGAAAAGGAGCATTTTTATTTTTTTTATTTAGATTTTATAAAGCTTTCAGATATACCCAAATACACGATAATATTTCGTCAATCCTTTGTACCAATTGCTGTAAAAGTATCATAATTATCTAAGTAAGCGCATGAATTATTATTGTATTTTGTATTTTGCATAGAGTCCAATGTTGCTGCTTTGTGCCACAATCATGGACAATAACAGGAATGGACAATAAATATATAAATCATTATATTAAAATCATCATCCTATTAAAATCATCATCCTATTAAATATAAACGGTCTCACGTCTAAGGTAGATACATTTACAACTCAACAATGTCACTATAGGTGAAGATTGTTGAAAAATAAAAGTGCAATGGGAGAACCGTAGATGTCACATTTTGAGAAACCATTTTGGGGACCAACTTTCTCACTGTGTCTTTTGTTTTACAGCAAAGTAATGTCAATTTAATCAATAATTTATAAAATTCCTGTTATTAATCTCAGGGGAGGGGGGTTCTATGGTATCTATTCCGAGGGAATAACTCAGACGTTAGCCGCAGTGCAGCGACGCAAAGTGGGATCAAGTTCTTAAGACAAATGTCCAGTGCTTCCACCGTGATTTGAACCCGCGACCTCTCGGACGAAATGTGAGCGACTTAACCACTGCACCACCGGGTATTAAGCATTGCGTTCCAGGACTCCAAACGAATAAAAACTAAATTTTACAAGTCCATTAGAATCGTGGAAGCACATTCTAAAATCCGGAATCGATTACATTATTTCTTTTCCATTAAATTACATTTTCATCTATGGAACGAGACACGAATATGAAGTGACATAGTTTTTACATGAATGAATGTAATGATAAATTCCTGAATGAAACGATGAATGAATGAGTTGATGAATTATTGAATGAACGGATGTATGAATGAATGAATGAACGAATAAACGAATGTATGAATGAACGAATAAATCGATGGAATCAAACATGACACGTGAAAGGAAACGCTGTCTTGTGTAAAACCATATCTTGGATCCACTTTACAATCGTTCTGTGTAGAGATGTTTCTCTTCACGGTTTCAAGTGTCATTACATTTCTGTAATCTGATATTTGATCAAAGCATAAATGCTGCATTTGTCTGTCATGTCGTGATGTTTGCGTTCATTTGTTGTAGTCTTGCAGTTATATATTTTTTTTACTTTATACTCTTATTATTTTGTCGAGTCAACTCAAAAAACAGAATCTGGGTCTTGAAACATCAATTCGTGCTTTTGAAAAGGTTAAATTATTCATATTTCTTATAATTATAACTGAAATTATTTCAAACATTTTTACAATCGGTTTTATCGAGATGTCGCAGACGATCAACAACGGATTAACACTATGAGATCCGATGTGCTGAAACAGATGATCGCCCGACCACACGGACCATTACACTATTCTGTGACTACTTGAGCTGCCGTATGTTTGTGTGTTGTGGTTTTTTGTATTTTGTTTGTTGGCTGATGAAGGGGAGACCCTAAACGTTCTTTATTCTGTTACCTATTTTATCTTCTAAGCTATACCATTTTCCCTTGTTTTTTTCATACCTTCTATTTGAAAAAGATGGCTGGTCTTAGTTTTCCTGTAACTGAGAAGTTGCCACTGGGTTGACAGCAAAGAGTTAATAGGCATTGGTTAATGGTTCGAACCTTTTCATGGCACATTGTTGTTACTGGTAACGGTGTTTGGACGCGGTGGGCTCGTCACCATATTGTCTTATTTTCCTGGTGGATGGATGCAGTCTTTCTAGCCATGTGTCATGCAAACAAAAATGTGAAAATGGGGTAGCTCCAAGTGTAAAACAAATAACAAAACAAATAACTTTTCGGGTCTCCCCTTCATCAGCCAACAAGCACAGAAAACACAAAACATAAAACACAAACAGAAAATCTCAAGCTGTGGGAATAAAGGCAATGTTGAAGCTGATGAAGGGAAGGCCTGAAACGTTCTTTTAATTATTATTTGTTTTACACCTGGAGCTACACCATTTTCACCCTTTTTTTGCATACCTCATTGTTGTATTTTAGCTTCTGGCATCCCTCATTCCTTAGCCATCTATCAGGTGATGAATGGTTCAGACCTTGCTGACACTTGTCATTTTCATTTTTCAGAGCTTGACTTTCGACTGGTTCCTGCTCTGCTTTCTGTGGTATCAAGATGGCTTGATAAACAGGTACAGAATCTTTCTCACATGGTGTATGACATGATATTCAGTTTCCTGAAAAAATGCAAAAAGTAGAGTCTGTAAACAGAATTAGGCAAATCTGACGAAATGGCCAATCCTTATCATATGGTGTTTGCTTTCTCGGTAGATAAAATCAAACGATAAATTCAATAGTCAAAATCGATTTCTAGAGTACATTGAGCCAGGCAGGGGTACAGGAACCTGTCTCCGATAAGATGTAAAGATTTGATTATATTATATTGGTTGAAACCCATACATTTTAAAATGCTCAACTGATATATTCCATTACTTGTGCCTAGCGATATCAAATATTGGCATTTACTTCTCCCTTACACCAAAAGGTACAAAAGGTAAATTGATCAAGAAAGAAGGCATTTACTTCTCGAAGATTGTATCAATAGGACACAATCGTCAGAAGATTTTCCCCAGCAACTTGATCTTGCTTTTAGGGAAGTACCGAAAAACAATCATGAGATTCCTTATTCACCATTGGAAAGGTCTTTGTTACGCTACTTTTTACACACAGTCTCTGAGAAATAGAAATCACAAGCAAACGGTTTTCACCTATTGTACCGGCTTTGAGCAAATCAAACAGATAACAGTGAAACACTCAAACTTCGGCTTAAAATCAGGAGAGACTTGCCCCATTCCTCGATAACCAATGCTAAGTAGTGAGCCACTTTCGAGTGCATTTACAGATAAAAACCAGCAGCGTAGTCCTTGTCCCAAAAAATGTAATCGCGCCTACTAGGACACATAATATGGAGTATTAAGTATTGAGTGTTCAGTTGCTTTTCAGGGGCAAATGTGCTACCGTAAAACGCTTGGAGAACGGTGATGATCGTAGATAAGCGCTATTTATCAATCTCATTTGTTATATCGTTTAAATCTAGACGATACGGCCTTGCCCGACCCAGATCTAAAATTGAGTTCCAGCTTAAAACTCGAATTGTTATTATCAACTTCATAGCGCTGTCTTATCCAAAAGTTGAAAATATGATTCTTGCCTGACTCTCTATAATGTAAGCCGGGATACGGATCTATCAATAGCCTACAGGGCAATTAATGCCCAACTCTTTCAAAGATAAAAATGGGATTATAGTCCGCATTCCCGAACAGGTACAGGCTCACATCAGACTTTACATCAGCCTGTTAGGCTCATCATATTAACATACTGACAATATCTTTCTCTGTCTGTAGCTGCCGCTGACGGTATCCACGTTGCTGTATAACGAGGGTTGGAGATCAAATTTCAAAACAAAATAAATATTATTATTCAAGACGCTTTGTAGTTTCTATATTCCTGTGTAGGCAAACAAGATGCTATGGTCTTTGAAAAACATTACAAATCCCACAGACAAAAAACTGTTTAGCTAGTTCCTGTCATCTCTCCGTTGCAGTAATCAGACGTGATCAGAAACAGACCAGGGACCGTATTCACAGTCGTTACGTGAAATGTTAGAACATTTTTGCACAATCCTATTTCACGTCATTTAACAATCAGATACACATGAAATGTGGCGTAATTACAGTGATTCTCGAGTGCATAAATAGCGTATCTACCAACGCACGGTCGATGAATACGGCTGTGGATGAGATGAGAACACACAGTATCATAAAAATGACAGCACGCGAACTAGACGTTGAAAAAAGTTGAAATCCTTAAGGAGAATGAATGTTGGTAGACGCTGGGTGAGTAGGCGGGTGATAGCAGGATGAAAGACGTTCGGGATGATAAGAAATAAAAACAGCAACCGGCAACCGTTGCAGGACGGAAGTGGTGAAAGTGAAAGTCACGTGGGCGGTACAGGACATCTTTGATTGGCTGAAATCTTACCAAGATAATAATATATCTCAATGACAGGAAGTTTTCCTGGGTGGCGGGATGTGAATATAAAGGGATTTTAGATTTCATAAAAAGAAGGATTTATTATCAACGAATGTAGATATAGGTGGTCATGGGAGATAGAATTATGAAAGGGGTTTATTTACGGAGGCAAAACAAGGAGGATGAGAAAAGGTTTAGATGTTGGTTTGGGGTTTGTTTGTTTGTTTGGTTAGTTCTTTGGGTGTTTTTGTTTTTGTTTTCTCTGAGAAGGTCAGAGAGACCCAGACAGATTTTAGGAAATGGATGTTGTCATAAGGATAAAACTTGTAATGGTGACGGGTGAGTGTACAAATTGGATGAATGGATGGATGGATGGATGGGTGGATAGATGGATGGATGGTCGATGGATGGATGGATAGGTGGGTGGATGGATGGATGGATGTATCGATCCGGATGGATGGATGGTGGGATGGCCAAGTGGTGAGTGGGAGAGTAGATGTATTGATGGGTGGAGGGAAGGTGGATGGATGGAGGGTTGGTTGAACGGATTGGTGCATGGATGGATGGGTGGATGGGTGGATGGATAGATGGTGGATGGATGGATGGGTGGATGGATGGGTGGAAGATGGATGGATGGATGGATGTTTTGTGAATGAATGGATGGATGGTGGATGATATGAATAGAGGGATGGACGATTGGATGGATGAGTGGATGGCTAGCGGATGGATTGATGCATGGAAGGTGGATGGAATGATGATCGATGGATGGATGGATGGTGGATGAATGAATAGATGAATGGATGGATGGATCGATAGATGGATGGATGGATGGATGGATGGATGGATGGATGGATAGATGGATGGATTGAAGGATACTGTTCATAATCATTATTATCTATTGAAGTTGCGCGTGTAACTATCCGCACAAGTTTGCTCAGCAGCGGTCAACAATACAATTTTTAAAAGTTACAGACAATTTAAACATGAATGCATGGTACAATATTATATCGAGATAACGTCAGCACATTAGATAACAAACCAATAATCTCAAACTAGAATTAGAACAGAATTGTTATCACAAATTTATTAATCCATAGATTAAGCTTTTTTTTTTAAAGACTCAGATATCTTGTCGTTTTTGTCTCATGATTATAGAAATTCCAACAACGTGGAGCAACATGGCCAAACGGTCTGGCACAAAAATTAGACGAATATAAATGCATTTTCATAAAAGCTGCCGACGACGATCTTAACGTTCTGGATGAATGGATGAATGGATGGGTGGTTGGATGGGTGGATGGATGGATGGATGGGTGGATGTATGTATGGATGGATGGGTGGATGGATGGGTGGTTGGATAAATGGATGGATGGAAGGATGAATGGATGGATGGATCAATGGGTGGATAGATCGATGGATGGATGGATGGGTGGGTGGATGGATGGATGGATGGGTGGATGGATGGGTGGATGGATGGGTGGATGGATGGGTGGGTGGATGGATGGTGGATGGATGGGTGGATGGATGAGTGGATGGATGAATGGGTGAATGGATGGGTGGTTTGATGAGTGGATGGATGTATGGGTGAATGGATGGGTGGGTGGATGGGTGGATGGATGGATAGGTGGATGGATGGATGGATGGGTGTATGGATGGGTGGATGGGTGGATGGATGGGTGGGTGGATGGCTGGATCAATCCTTGGATGGGTGGGTGGGTTGATGGATGGATGGATGTGTGGATGGGTGGGTGGGTGGATGGATGGACCGATGGGTGGATGGAATGGTGGATGGGTGGATGGATGGATCGGTGGGTGGATGGAATGGTGGGTGGATGGATGGATGCTTGGATGGGTGGATGGATAGATCGATAGATGGATGGGTGGATGCTTGGATAGATGGAATTACGGATGGATGGATGGATGTATATATTGATAGATTAATGGATGTATAGTTGTATGGAATGACGAAATGTGTTTTGAGCGGACGTACGATTTGAGAACCAGACATGACTAAGTCGTTTCAAGTAGGGTAAGATTGAGAAAACTCCTACCATAGGTAATCCTATACCTTATTGTCTTTAGATTCGCTTGTATTGCTTTTAAATATATCCTCGGCACTGCCCCTGATTATCTCAAATGTCTCATAACCCTAGTCTAATGCCTTAGTCGTACTCTTAGGTCTTCTGATTCCTTGTTTATAAAGTAGAAAGTCTGAAAATCGAAATGTTAAGATCATGCATTTATCCACTCTGCGCCTGATGTCTTTAACTCGCTGTCAATTTTTAAATGAAGTTTTACTGAAGTTCTCCTATTTGTAATAAAGTGTTTTATGTTACGTGCCCCTATAACTATGTCTTTTTTGATTGACCTATTGAACTATTAAGCGCCTCTGAGCATCATCGGATGGATTTAGGCGCTATATATAATATGTATATTATTATTATTGTTATAATTATTATTATTAATATCATCATCATCATCATCATCATCATCATCATCATCATCATCATCATCAACATCATTATCATCATCATAGTTAGAAATTAAAAGCTTTAAATTCCTTTTCTTCAATGAGAACATGTTTT
This sequence comes from Dirona albolineata, assembly GCA_031763155.1. Lineage (NCBI taxonomy): Eukaryota > Metazoa > Mollusca > Gastropoda > Nudibranchia > Dironidae > Dirona > Dirona albolineata. The sequence goes on from JARFNW010095990.1 coordinate 9,253, forward strand.
TAATAAACCAGGTTAAGTGGAGAGCTTGTTATATTTCTATCAATAATTTTAGAAGATCAAAACTCATTTTAAACAATTATACGAAACGAAAATGAAAATTATGTATAAAATGTTTCAAACATGGCTACAAAATTTAATCAAAGATTAGAGGGATGTATTGTATTATATATTTTTGTTATTCCATAAAACATGCGACTGCATTCTTTCCAAAATAAACAATGACTCACTTAGATAATCTATCTCTCTCTCTCGGGTTTCTATATTATTAAACGTGATATAGATTACACAATATGCCATTTATCAAAACCTTAAGTGTGTTTCACCCTTTGTCAGCTGATAAAAGGATTTATGTGAAATATGAGAACCACTCGGATTCTTTCCGATTTCAGATGGCGACGCGCCAAAACTGCTTTGTGTTCAGATGTTTATGTTATAAAACTCTGACCCTATCAGCACGTAGATACATCATCATTCCTTGTTTTATTGTTTGTTGTTGTTTGTTGTTTGTTGATTGTTGATTGTTGTTACCTCATTTACTTCTTCTGCTTGTGCGATTTTGACTGTCATGTTGGTACCGATCGTAATATGAGATGTCTGTTTTTGATTTAATGGCCGACTGAATGTTGTTGAGGTTTTGTTTCTGTTTGTTTGTTTATTAGTTTTGGGCTCTTTTGTTTGATTTTTAATTTGTTTTGTAAATTTTGTTGTCTAGCTCGTAGCTAGATGTTTGAACTCAGGGTAATGCTAATTTTCCCTGTAGGATTCGAACTATCTATGTATTATGTATTCTCTCTGTGGTACCTAGTAAGTCAGTATCGAAACACTGAACATTTTTGCTTCTTTTATCTATCCGTGCGTTGCGTCATCGGAAATAGGGTCTAGATAACCACATCTCACGAAGACGTCTACAAGTGGGAGATGGAGTAGCCTTGTGAAGTCATGCGTTACAGGGGCGTAGGCTTTTGTGGCTGATTCGTGATTGGGAGAGCAGACGAGTTGGAAAATCAAATGAGTAAAGTAAATGGAGCACAAGGATATTGGCTTTTCGGGATTAGGAAAAGAGTCCTGAGCTTAATTCCATCTCTTTCTTTTTTTTTTCTTCTTTTTTCTTTTTTTGGGGGGAGAGGTGGGGGGGGAGGGGGGGGGGCCAGTTTCACGAGATTGCCCTGCCCTCCTGTGGTGAAGCGCTCGCGTTCGTGGTTCTGTTTGTTTGGGTTTTGAGTTGGGTTTGGTTTTTGTTTTTGGATTAAATTCTATTTTATTTTTTCGTTATATTTAAGGGGGCTGGTTGACGTTTTTAAAGGCTGCTAGAGGATCAATATTTCGAAAATAGCTCGAAAAATTCAGGTTTAGTAATGTTTCTCGTTTTTGTTTTTAAAAACTGAAGTAAAGAGTGCAAATTATAGAGGGGTTCATTGACTTGGGCGTATTTATTGGGTAATCGGTGGCGCTGTGGTTAAATCACTCAACTTTGGTTCAAAACGTCGTGGGTTCGAATCCTGATGGGAGTACTGGACATTTTTTTTCTCAAGACCTTGATCCCACTTTGCGGTGTTGCACCGGTTTACCCTTGGAATAGACACTTAAGACAAATTTCCCCATGGGATGAATAAAGGAAACATATTCATTTATTTATTCATTTATTCATTTGTCTATTTATTCACTTATTTATTTATTTATTTATTTATCTATCTATTCCTTCATTTATTCATTTATTTATTTATTTATTCATTTATTCATTTATTCATTTATTCATTTATTTATTTATTTATTTATTTATTATTTATTTGTTTATTTATTTATTTATTTATTTATTTATTTATTTATTTATCTATTTATTTGTTTATTTATTTATTTATTTATTTATTTATTTTTTTATTTTTTTTTAAATCTATTTATTTATTCATTTATCTATTTATTTATTCATTCATTCACAGTTAACGCAAGGATTCTTGCATATTATATTCTCGACAACTTTTCTTATTTGGAGATGCTGCAACAGTAACCTTCACGCTCAATGGGGAGTGCCGGTGCCCGAGTGGTTAGGCTTCCTAAACTAGATACATTGAGATCCAGGGTTTGAATCCTGGTAATGCCAGGCCCCACGTTAACTTCTTGGGACAGACTCTTTTACATAATAATTGTTCCTCTCTTGACTCAGTTGTAAACGACAACCCGGCTACAGGATAGGTCCTAGGTTCGTATCCTAACAGAACCTACAAATCATAAATCCTTTGGAAAGGCTCTTTGCACATTCAGGTGTGAATGAGTACCCAGTTATAGGCAGAGAAAGATATTGTCAGTATGTTCATAAAATTAGCCTAACAGGCTTCTCTATTGTATGCTCCCTAGGGAATAGAGAAGGATTTCGAACGACATGTTCTGCGGGGGGTGGGATGGATACGGATTGTAACCCCATCTTTATAACAGTCCTCAAACGTGAGCTTCAATGGGGCATTGTATTCTATTTGTAAATAGTTTGCACTCGTTCACCTCGCCAAAAGTGAGTCACACATTCGTTATAACTGCTGGCCTTGAAGGAAAACAACAAATCTCAACATGAATATTTTTCAAGGAACTGGACCAGGGCATGCTGGGGGAGAAGGAAAGGTCTGTTTGTTGATGTTGTCTGGGCTTGTTTTTGTTTTTGTTTTTATTTACATTTATTATATATATTTTACTTTTTTATTATCTTTATCATTTTTATTATTTTTGGTATGTTGGGTTTTTGTGGTTTTTTTGCTTGTTGTTGTTTGGGTTTTGTTTGGCTGTTTTGGGTTGGTTTTTTTGTTGGTTTTTTGGGGGGGTTTTTTTGGCGATTTTTTTTAAATTATTCTATTTTGCCCTTTTGTTTGGGTTTGATTTTTTTGTTTGTTTGTTTCCTTTCTTTTTTTTGGGGGGGGGGGCGGAATTTATGTTTTTTTTTATTTTGTACCTTTCTTCTTGTTTGTTTGTTTGTGTCATTGTCTTTGAAGAATTTATGACATATAATAAGTAATTTATTTTCTTCTATTGTTTCTGTGTGTGAAGAGGGGTGGTTTTGTTTGGGGGTTTTTTGTTTTTTGATTTGCTTTATTTTTATTTATTTTATGCTCGTTCTTTTTATTTTTTTATGTTGATGGAGCGTGTTTTGTTTTTGGTTTGTTTTTTGTTTTGTTGGTTGTTTTTTTTGTGGGTTTTTGTTTGTTTGGTTTTTTTGGGGGGGGGTTGTCTTTTTATTGGTTGTTTTTTTTTGGGGGGGGGGTGTTTTCTTATTTATCTGCTTGCCTGTTTGTTTTAGTTTGGGTCTTTTGCACTCTCATTATTTTCTTCTTTAAACTCATTACTCGGTGCGGTTCTTTAGAAATCAAAATTGGGCTCCACTGGTACCGAACGATACCATACATAGGGTTTTACTAAATAAATAAAAAGAAACAAAATAGTTGAAGAGTTCCAATTTAACTGTCTAGTACTTACCCGTGAGGAAGGCCATTATTTTTGTCTACAAAATTACAAAAACAACAACAACAACAAAAAGTTAGCTTGTAAAAATATACGGCAATTACAGCTGGCGTTTATCCCTGTTTCCATAACATGAAGCCGACCTGACAGAGTGGCAAATGTCATCATCGGAAAGGACGCTGGAATATAGATGTATATGTATATATATGTATATAAATTAATATATATAAACATATATATATATAGGGTGGTCTGGGGTAATTCCACCCACGGGGTAATTCCACCCCCTTTGGATCATAATATTTTTAATC
>JARFNW010096101.1:0-12999 GCA_031763155.1 Dirona albolineata
TCTCTCTCTCTCTCTCTCTCTCTCTCTCTCTCTCTCTCTCTCTCTCTCTCTCTCTCTCTCTCTCTCTCTCTCAGCTAAATATTTAAATCTGATGATTTTTTTTGTTCTATGATAGGAAAATGATAGCAGTTGAACTATCATAAGACCAAATATATTATAATGATTTACTTTTAGCTGTGGGCAAGTTTTGGATATACTAGCTTATCCTGTTTCATACATGGACCAGTGTCACCATACATGGACCAGTGTGACCACACATGGACCAGTGTCACCACACATGGACCAGTGTCACCACACATGGACCAGTGTCACCATACATGGACCAGTGTCACCACACATGGACCAGTGTCAACATGTGAACAAGATTCTGATCTTTTGTAGATTGGAGGCGCGATGGCCAAGTGGTTAGGACAGCAGACTCTCAGGGCAAAGATCATGGGTTTGAATCCTATCTCAGTCATCTCATTGTTTTTCTTTCGGCAAGAATCTTACATACTTCAATTGCGTCAATCTTAGATACTTCAATTGCGTCAATCTTACATACTTCAATTGCGTCAATCTTAGATACTTCAATTGTGTCACTCGACCCAGGTATAGAAATGGGTACCAGCTTACAGCTGGGGAAGACCATTGTCCTATCCAGATGGGTGACATATTGTCACTCTGTCCGCTTCATGCTAAGTAAACCAGGATAAGCACAGGCTCTATGGGCTTACATTCGCTGATGATCTCTTCACCCATATCTTTTCCTTGTTCCTGTCAGGCCCCACCCCTCATGCCAGGACACGCCCAGCCCCACCCCTCAAGCCAAGACCCCCCATCATGCCCAGACCGAGGAAGAGAGATTCTGAGATTGAGGATAATCCAGGTTGGTCCTTTCTCCTTTCTGTCCATATCTTTTATGGTCCACCAATTTTTCATCGGCAAGATATTTGTTGAAATCGAACTTTATATCCCTTTGAGTTGACTATCTTAGATAGCAATACTGTGGTCAATATACCATTTTAAAATTTAATCACAAAACTGAGCAATTCAGGTTAGTTTGATAAGTATGATTGAAGAAGTTATGGATATAAAGTCTCTCAACCTGTTGCTATCAATTATCAACATTTCCTTATATTTTTCATGGCAAAGAAATTAAAAGAAGAAGAAATTAAGAAAATAAGCGGGAGGGAAGATTGAATATGTATATATATATATATATATATTATATGAAATAGAAATAGGGCTATATATATATTATATGAAATAGAAATAGGGCTATATATATATTATATGAAATAGAAATAGGGCTATATGGATTCTTGTCGTTCATGATGTGTAAATAATTATAGGTTGATGCATGAACAATGGGTGTTCTTCCATTTGCGTCTCGTATTTTCAACTCAATGTTTTTAAGAATCTTTGCCTGTTGAGCAAGTGTCTTCATGTTTTGAATGATAGAAAGCTGTTACGTATCTCCCTATTAAAAGGCCTTGCGATTCATTGAAAGTTGTATATATATATATATATGTATTGTAGACAGTTATCAGTTATTGTAGTTAGTTATTGTTGGTCTGTGTATAGTGTGTATGTCATCTACGTGGTTTATGCATGTTTGGGGTGTAATTGTTTTGTGTTAAATTGGTTGACTGTAATATGGGATTGCTGACCACAAAACATTATATTAGCATAAGAACTTACAAGACCTCATACGTTTGGATTGAAATTTAGAACATTGGCAGGAATATTAAAATGGATCTTTTTTTTCTTTTTCTTTTTCTTTTTTCCCCCCTATATTTGACTATAATTAAATGCTATTTATTATAGTCATATCATTTCTATTATGAGCGCAGTGCTCTAGATAGAATGTACTGGACAGAGAAGAAAAAAAACATGTCTATATTATTTATAGAATTTAGACATTCTAGTTAGAAGTGCTGTGCGTGATAGTGTCATGGGGAAACAAACATGATGGAACTTTTAATTTCTAATCTATCAATGAACTAAATATTGCGAAAGCATTGGTACAGCTTCAAGAAATGAAAAACGAATCACGGATTTAAAGAATTTGCATCACGGGCTTCTGACAGCCCTCACTGTCTAACTTCTTGTTTCGACACGGTTTGAAATTATTTGTATCTCCTCTTTCTGTAACACACTTTTTTTTCCCTCGACCTTACCTATCATGGATGCAGTATAACGATTTTCTGAACCACCATTCTGGGCTGTACACTTGTTTTCAGGCACATACACAAAACTATCCTAGTGAGTTTTGTCCAATATTGCCACCACACAGGTGTTTGGTTTGTGTGAGTATGATGAGGATTCAGTGTTTGCCCACACACCCACCTCACCTGTGCGTGCTGTTGTTGCATGATGTGTTTCACCTCGTTAGACCGTTGACAAGACCCCTGACATTGCCCGTTCTGTCCCTTTGCATTTTTGAAGATTGCTCTTGTCATGCATCGTTTGTTGTTTTCATGTGAAGACCTGTTGTATGTTATGTAAAGCATTTTGATGTTGTGTGTTCTCTTTGAGTTGTTGTTTTTCCTGTTGCAAGCTAAATGCAATGTTCAACTGGTTGATAGAAAATGAAATATTCCTACCACTACTACCTTCCTTCCGCATCGAAAAGGTGATTCTAGTTATGCTGTTGTTACATCCGAAATAATGAAAGTGAAAACCTTTTGACAGCCTCTTGGGTTGCTAAGAAACCTTTTGTGGAACAATCTTGGGGTGTAAGACAAAGATGTAAATCATAAGGTTCAATTCAAGATATTTCAAGGGTTGTCTAGTTAAGTGGATTTTGTTTGCAATAGTCTTTAAGGGTCTGCATGTTAATACCCTCTGCCTTATTCACTGGGATACAGCTGGTCCCTACACTGTTTAAGTACGATGCTACAAGAAACCGATAACAAACAAGCAAACAGTAATTTGAACGTAAATACATGTTATGAGTACTTTCACATGTTATGAGTACTTTCATTTTCTTTGCAGGTTAATCTCTTACTTTTGCACATTCATTTATTCAATGATTTAACTTGGTCATTTTATTTTGAAAAGTATTCGACTGCTCCATTGAAGCAAATCAATTTTCTTCAGTGACCATTCTGTAGGACACTCTGAAACTCATTTGATTTAAAGGCATTTGTCCTGTGCAAGAATATAGCTGTCAAAAGTGCACTGGAGTGTACATTTTTGTGTTTGATCTTCAGAAAATAGCTAGAATTAATAGGATTTGTCATATGAGAAACCAGGGAATTTAAAAAAATTGTGTTCAGCAGAAGATCACTTTTTTAGAAGGGGGTCTCTGGCAATCCATATTGCAAATCTCCAGTGTTGTTAAAATAAAAACAGTAATGTAGAAAAGTTAAGAAGCTACATACAGATTTGCAACGGAGCCTTCCCACAAATGTTTGGTAAATTGGTTTCAAAAAGAATCATTGAAATGTTTTGTTTTGGCAGCTTGAACTTTGATGATGACAACTCGAGGTACATATTGTGTCCATATAAATTCTCTTTTTAATATTATTCCCTTTGAGTTTTGGTTTATTTTTTATTTTTTATTTTTTATTTTTTTAGTTTTTTTTGTTATTGCTTGTTTGGTTTTTAAAAGATTAATATTGCTTCACAAGACATATTTTTGTCGCTGCATTTTTTGTTTTCACTTGGATTGAGTTCAATTTGGGTGATTGAGTTTGATTAATTCATGACACTGGAAATATTCAATGCATCATTGAGCGTTTTCACACTGATACTACTTCAAACAAATACGTATTAATGTTTTCTCCTTGAATAACTAGACAGTGGAAAATTCCCAAGTGGCTGAGATCATGCGTGTAGTGGCAAATTCTAAGATGGTGCACATTTTTAAAAAAGATTGGTCCTTTCTTGCCATCAAATCATTTTGTTCAACCTCATGCAATGAACAACAAGAGTGATAATCAATTAAACGAAAATATTCAATTATAAGCTCAGGGCGTTAGTTTTTATAGACAATGTGGGTGGGTGGGTTAACTGGAAGTCAATGAACAGCTGTTTTATGTAAGTTTCGGGGAGATGAGGCAGGAATCATTACCTCTAGGCTTTGTCTCAACCGATATCTCATAGTGGTACTCTACTGATATTATGTTCAACTATTTTTGTCTCAAGGCAGTTCTATAGTGCCAAAGCAGTCGGTGGCCATGAAAAATGTTTAATGTTTTGAGATAGTTCCATAATGTCAAAGATGTGAATCGCCATTAAATTTTTTTTATGTTTTGAAAAAATTCCATAGCATCAAAGCAGTGAATCACCATGAAAAATATTTAATGTTTTGAGATAATTAATTCTCGAGATCTCTAGTGTCAATGATAGATGTGGATCACCATGACAAAGTCCCATAGTGTTTAAGCAGTCAGTCACTATGAAAAATAGTTGAGAAAAAAATGGGTCCAATTTCAAATTTGCACACAAGACTGCTTTTAGATCTTGCTGGCCAAGAGCATGGAACTAAATCCAATTGAATGCATCATCATTTGATACGCGACAATTACAGTGACTGCGAGCCACTACTATAAAATTTTTATTGTTGGATTTTTCAGACTTTACGTTATACTTCATTTGATTTCATTTTCTTTCTCAGATACCTACTCTATACTCTCCCCATTATTTGTTTTGTTGTTATAAAAATAGCACTTTCTTGTTTGGCATTTTAATTTTTTTCCATTAGATTTAGTTTGTCATTTAAACCCACTGGTGCTTTAGATTAAGGACTGGTTTTTTTTTAATTGCCATTTTTTGTTGGGTTTTTTTTAACATCATAATATGTTTTGTTGTCTTTTTTTTGTGTTTGCACATATTTGCCTGCCTTGATATATAACATGATCTCTCTCTGTGGTAATTGTCTTTGCATGTTTATTTTGACGTTGAAACCGATAACATTTCATCAGATCCAGACGCCTCTGTGGAACCTGACTTGCCACCACCACCATCTCCCATTTGTTTAACCCCTCAAGAGTCATATAAAAATCCACCAGAAAGTCCCAAAACGCCTGTGCCTGTGCCAATGCCACTTGCGACCCAGTCATCCCAGGAAGGGGATGGCAACAGCGGCGGCGGCGGCAACGTTGGTGGTGGTGAGGTTGTCTACGACTCGGCCACCCTCCGGTTGTCGGTGAAGGATAAGATCAAACGCATGAGTCAGGCCAAGCTCAAGGCTTTAGAGCCCGGTGGCCCAGCAGACGGTTTGGCTGCTATACAGCTGGCAAAGAAAAAGGTAGCGTCCTTGCCTAGGGACGCCCCGGTACCCGAATCAACGGAGGAAGGTAAGGTGGTAGCATGATGTCGACGAGGGCTGACCAATCAGAATACAGGTCGCATTTAATTTACACACCTAAGAGTTGTTGGTTTCATGATGAACTGCTGAACCTCTTCTTTCCAATTTATATAAACTTCACTACTAGTATGGGTACAATGGTTGGGATATTATCGTCATACGCAGTCATACGCAGTCAGCGGGGATGAAATTGTAATCAATATTATTTGAGAAAATCGATTTCAAAGATGGAGAATGTTTTTGCTCTTGGTAACAAGACGACAAACGTCAATTCCGATATAACGTCCAAATTCCCTCTTTATTTTCAATGTGCTTGGAGATAGAAGTGTAACGTGATGATGGCAAAAATGATGTACTGGTTATGAATTGAAAGAAAATAATGTTAACACACTATCGTTTAAGTGAGATAATTGAACTTTGGTGCAGTCATGGTCATAGACAATCAGCAAGAATTTTCATATTATCACTGTGCACCTTTTCCACGTCCAAGGCGTCTCAAACACGCCAAGTTGCATCGAGGCAACTAGTATTGTCAAATTTTCGGGCAAAAATGACAGCATATTATTATAGAGATAGTTGAGAATCCTCATATTTCATAGCTGTAAAAGAAACGTTAAAATTTCATAATTATGACCTTCGCATCCATTTTTCCTCTATTTTTCAAAATTGAGTCTTGCGACTTGTGTTCCTTTTGGTCAGCACTTGTAACATGATATTATTAAGTAGGCCTTTGGGCTGTGATAGAAGAGTGTGTTTGAAAGCCAAGAGTTATTTAGTGCAGTTGTTGGCCTTGATGTGCTACACCTCCCATTCCTATCGGAATGATGCTTTGAATTTTGCTTTAGAGAGTTCATTATCAATAAGTAGAGAATGCCTGTGTTAAAAGAACTGTGCTACATTGTGCTGTTGGGTGACTTGGGATGCATTCAAGATGAAAGAAAATAGACGCTTGCCTTGCCTTTTTCCACTGATTTGACTGGGCAAGTGATAGTAGTATGACCAAAATGTTATTTGTTCTTGAACACGGCCAAAGCCATCCTCTCTCAAATGTCCTGTTATGTGGATGTTTTCTTCCACAACTGGTCTGTACCTCTCTGTAAGTCCTGCAGAGCCTTTTTGGCCCATAGGGCCTGTGCTTATCCCAATTTCTGAATCTTGAAGTGTACAAAAGTCATGATTCGCTGCTCATCGGATAGCACACTGGTCCCTCACAGATTACTTCCTTAGCTTTCAGCTGGTACCCATTTTACACTTGGCCCGAGTGAGACAATGGAAGTGAAGTAACAAAGCAATGTCCAAAGTGAGACTCGAACCCACACCAGTTACATGGATCAGGTGTGATGGCTTAACCTCTGGGCCTCCACACTTTCACACCTCTCTATGCAATCGGGTCTTTTCTTTCGCATTCCATCAAGGTGACATGCTAACAAAATAAGACATCGCCTCTGATTGACCTCATTGACCCCAACAATTATTTTGAATCTAACAGAGATTTTACCCGCTTGATCTGAACCATCTAGGTTAAGGTAGAATGACATTTGCTTCGAGTAGACCCGTCTTATTCATAGTGCTCTGTCTGTTGATGCCTGCCACAAATTCCTTCACTGAATTGAATCAAAGACTTTTTGCAGATCAAGGACCAGTAATTGGCTTATTAGTTGTCGTATTAAATTGTGATATCATGCCAACCGTTCAAATTGAATTGAAATGAGGGATTTGAGTATCTTGTTCTCCATTCTGGGCTGAACATGAGACAGGGCGCATGACTGCTTAATGATGCCAATGAGCCTAGATCACAAAAATCTATATTTGAAGAAAATGATGGTGTGAAAACTTATTTAATCCAGAGGACTAAATCAAGAAAACAGAAAAATCTAACAAAATGGAATGGAATGAAAAACAAATAGGTGCCGATGAAGAAAAAAAAAGAAAGAAAAAGATGTAAGCAAAGGACATTATTTTCCTGATCATTATCGATGAGTCATAAGAAGGGATTTGATTGAGTTTTTCTGTGCATTATTAGCAGACTATTCATTATGTTTTTGGCATTTCCCCTATACTTTGATGTTGTGAAGTATGTATTTATGTATTTTTATTTTTCATATTTTTTAAAATTTGAATAGTTTTTTCTGCACACAACTTGTCCAATTGCATCAATTTTCACGTCGGCATGTTTTTGTCTTTACCTGCATTTTGCACCATTTGAAATAGATAGCACTGACAGATGTTTGAAACAATGGTGACTCTGACCAACATGAATTTCTTGTTTTTAAATTGTTATGTTTGATTTTATGTGCCTTTGAAGAAAATACCCGGATTATTTTGAGAAAAGTTTGCAGCATTTTACCTGAAATACAAAGAATGACGATTTGAAGTGTCGTGGATTTTCATGGATTAAGACGTAGAATAGCTTCTTTTACTTCTATATATAATGAAAGTTTTTTAAAAATCAAATTCTGCAACAACAGTTCAGAATTGTTGGATTGATTAAGTTTTAAAGTAATAAGATAAAAACTCATAAAAACTTTCCTCAAGAAGGCCCCTGGAGAGCATCAGTTTTACTACAATATATTGTATCTTCATATCTTGCCATTGTTTACCTGCTTTCAGTATATGGCCATTAAATATTTTAATGTATCAGTTTGAGCGCTCTCAGAACGCTCTGTGGGGGCACCCTTTACAGGTGAATTATTACTTTTGCTGCTAATAAGAATATAATTATTTTTTTAAATTCACATAGGACGTAGGAAGCTATCGACCTATTGTACTATTTTCATATCCTTTTCAAAATTCTGATTTGTCTTGATTTACCTTCCAATGATATCAGACGTGGCCAAAGAACATTCCAGAGAGGATGATGGTACAACAGCAGACGGCAAAATTGAGGCAGAGCAAGATTGGGTGGTGGTGGAGGGGAACGAAGGAGAGGAGGAAACGGCAACGGCAACGGCAACAGCAGCAGAGGGAGATGATTCCAACTCAGTCGGGTTGGAAGGAGAGGAGGAGGAGGAGAAGGAGGAGAAGGAAGATTCGTCAGATAAAGGGTCATCAGAGGAGGGGTCAAATCCAGCTGATACAAACGACAAAGACGGCAAGACTGGTGGTGACGAGATTATGGTTTGAACGTAGTAAATAGTCTTTGGTTTTGGTTTTCTTGGTTTTTTCAAAGAATGAGATTGGTACCGCTAGTTAGACTTTTTCCAGAGTGTGTTTGTTTTTAAAGATTGTGTGTTTGTTGGTTTGTTTGGCTTTCTTTTATTATTAGGAAAATGATATAGGTTTGGTTTAACTACAGCTGCAAGGTTAGGTTTGAAGCTTACGTCAATTTGTACTAATCAAACTTGCCTCTATGGGGGTTTTTTTTCTCATTATTTTTTTAATCATGGAGTATCATATTTCAGTTAGCCTGGGCTTAAGAGAGAGAGAAACTTGTCAATGTTTAAGAAATTCTCATCCACCCAATTTTTAATAAACTTTCCTTACGTTGGCATTAAGTTCAATTTTGCCATTTTGAATAATAATTCATGCATGAAAGCTTAGCTGACCTGTACTTGATCGATGCCAAATGCCAAAAATTATTATTTGATTTGTGTTTCTATGGTCATGTTCAAGATTTAAATGGGGTGAATGAAAAAAAAAAGAAAAAGAAAAAGACATAATTATGCGAAATGAGTATTTTTAAAATCGTCATGTAAGTATCAATAACAATCAGGCCAAACAATATATTCATTCATCATTCAAATGGATGGAAGCTACTTTTATCTTAGACTCTAAGGCCGTGTTCTTTTATTATTCAACAAGATTTTCCGGATAATTTTTACTATGCATTTGGATTTTTGTGAAATGACTTTGAACGTGATTAAGGAATTGGGGTCAGGTGATTGATGTATAAAATTGCTATCCATAGATGTCAAAATTTTACATGAGAGCTGTTTAGAAGTTGTTTACTTTCTTAAACAATCAAGACATGGGTGCTCTTTATCCGCTAATTTCTATTATTTGCATCATGAAAGAATTTGGAGTAATATAAAAAAAATTTTTTACACATTTTAAAAATAGCAAACTGCCTACGATTGTCTACATTCAATGGGGCATATAGTGAGAAGACCCTCACATTGTATTGGTATGTATTGTCTTCGAAAGATAAATCCATCATTTATTTGAAAATTCAAACTAACCATTTTTCACTACTGCTGGAAATTCAACCCACAATTGAAATTGTTGCATGTATAACTCTATGATAACGCTGGTGGAATATCACATAGTCTCACAACCTATTTATGTCTTGATCCAAGAAGATTTAAAGGTTGTATTTCCATATTGGTACTTGTATACTTAATTTTTAAAGTTATTGAAATAGCAGGTTTGATTCCCACAATTGTCAAATGAAGTGGCTTTTACTAAGTCAAATTGGGTGAATATGGCTTTGCCCTTTGTACAAGTAATGTCGTCATGATGTCATATGAAAAAACTGTTGAATCGGGCAAACTAAACATTTTGATTTGATGGTGAGAGTGAAAAGTAGACGAATAGTCTTTTTCAAAATGGTTTTGCAATATACCATATGGTGCATGATTTGATGTTGCAGTTGCTTATTTTGTTGTTATGCTGAAAAATGACTTATTTCATTTATGCCTGTAAATCTACTGTAATATGCAAAAATATCAAAAAGTTTTATCAAAAGCTGAATTTACGGGATTTGTGTAAGATACCATTCTCGATTCATGAACCGTGCTGCTCGCTAACATATTGTAAGCAGTATTTTATTACAATCATTTTTGCTTTTATAAATCAATTAATCATTGAAATTATACTTAAAATTTTACAAATATATACCTGCTTGAAAACAATGTTTTTTAAAAATGGCAACTGAACCGAAAGCATTAGTGTGGCTAGATTTGACGACTAATAATATTTGTGTGTATGAAAAGGGGGGGGGGGTGAGGGGGAGTATCACTTTAAATGTTTCATGGTTCTAAGTCAAGCTATAAGGAGGATACCAAACACATAACTATTTCTGTAAGTTTGATATCATCTTCTCATGTTTACGAAAATGCAATATATGCATTCGATTTTCTAAGCAGCAGTAATAATTTAATATCTGTTTCTTCAAATGTTATACCACTGCTGATTTTTTTTCAAAATTCATTCAACAAGGGTATGGTCATTTACAATTTTTTTTTAAAAGGAGAGGTTGGGGTGAAAGTGAAAATGTTTGACATAGATATCATATCTAAAAGACAGTGGGTTTGACTCTCCGCTGGTCATTGGTGTTTTTATTTGTATAGAAAGTCACGTCTCACACGCACTCCACACCACACACCTGTGTTGGACTCTCTACTTGTGGGGTTTTAGGTGTGTCATTTTAATGTAAAGGGTGGTCGTCACCAAACTTCAACATATCGGCCCAAGTCGAAGATAATCATTTAGTTGCCTCCAGGAACTTCACAATTTCCCAGTTCGTCTTTGATGACTGAGTGTTACCTCTTGCCAAACGACTAGAAGAAGATGAAGAAGAAGAAAAAGACTTGGGCCAAACAAACTGATTTGCTCTGAAATGCCTCGTGTGATTTCACATAAAAAAATCAGTGAACTGACCATGACAAGTGGGCCAATTTATCTGAGAGAAAAATAACATTTTAAAAAATCGTTAATATATTGCTAATTAAACTTCTTTGAAGTAGGTACATCTTTTTGTCGTGACTACCGAAACAATAATAATAATAACAACCAATGACTCTGGCCAAAATGTCAGAGCGGTGGTGACTTATCTTACTTAATATTTATTTCACGCACGCCAGATGGGATGTGGGACATGGGCTTTATTAAAGGCCCTGTGATACGTCAGTACTGCTAGCTTTAAAGTGACATATAATCTTAAACAAATATAAAACTCATCATATAACTAGTTTTTAAAAATCTATTGTCTGACATTGCGCCTCTAATAATGGCAAATTTTTCGCTGGTGGTTGCTGGTGGTTGTTGTATTTTGTTTTTATTGTGTTTTTTTTCTGCTTTGCTTGTTTACTTGTTAAAATAGTTTTTAATAATACTATTCCCCATTTCCTGGTGCCTTCTGTTGGTGAACGTTTTTGTTTTCATGAGTTAAGTAAGCAATTTTCAAGGATGTTTGATGGGAATTATTATTTCTGTTATAATCACTAGGTACCACGTATGGGCTAGCCGTATAATATTACATTGTTTATTTTATTACTTGGGCATCAGTGATAGAAGCTTTTGTCTTGAGGGATTGGAATTGGTTGCACGCAGCTTTTTCAATATGGACCTCTTGATTATGATTTTTTTGTGTTATTTTTGGAAGTTAAAAGTACATACCTCATGCCTTATGAATATTAACACCATTCGTATTGTACGTCCGCAATACATGGATATATTATTGTTTATTATTAATTAGAATGCTTTTTAAAGTTGCAGGTGATCTTTTTATTTTTTTAAATGGCTATTGTACATTATATGTGATATGTATCATCAATAGCCCTTGTTTGCATAATATATTTATGCTAGATTTCTCAAACTTGAAATGTGAAAATGAAATTCATAACGTTTTAAACACATTATGATGATGGAAACAAAAGGTAAACAAAATGAATGGACGCGTTATTGAGTTTCTGTCCCTTTTGGTTTCCAGGGACATAACGTTAAATTGTCATTAATTTGTTGCAGTTTAGTGCTCACTTCCTGACAAGTGATATTTGACTGCCTAGAATCAGTAATAAAGTAATGACAGTGAAAGGAAATTTCTCAATTATTTGTTCAATCTGGAAGCTAGGGATATCTTCGCCATCTGCTTAGGCTCAATGCAATAAGCCACATTGAAAGTCATTGAATTTATATCTAGCAGGGTCTCTATTTTACGTATGATGCATTAGTTATAGGTTGGGTTTTGAATATACACTACAAAACGCACGCTGGTGAGAATGGGGTTTTGTTGTTACTTTCATGGTATGTCCAATTACGTTGATCTGAAATGGCGTTAGTGTTTTGAGTTTGAGTGTATTGTTATTACTAACATGTTTTACAACTTGTGTGCCAATTGGACATTCTTGTAAATATATAAAAAGGAAAGGGATTGAAGTAATAATATACATTGAAGGACAAATAATTTCCCAGTGAAAATAAATATATGAAAATGAAGTATTATTTTATTAAAGACAGTAATGGAAATCATGTATACCTGACCGATAGTAAATATCCAACAGTGAAATAGAAATGTAAGGAAGTGGTTTTTTGACAATGCTCATCATCAAATTTAACCCAAATTAACTTAAACTCCCGCGGTCAGATGTCTCAGTACCATTGATGATTTTTGTCCCCTTAAAAAACACCTTCGCAGTTGATTAACTGCGTCTTTCTTTATTAACAGTAAGGAGAAGAATGTGTTACACTTTTTACAATGTAAAACTGATAGTGGTAGATATCTAAGGAATTGAATGAGCTTTGGTTCAAAGCGAACATGGGCTGTGACAGGCTTCTTCTTGAAGTCGTGATTTACATTTGCTGCCAAAGTGAAATTGTTTATTGGTTATGAAGATTTAATAAATTGCTTTTTAAGAAGAAGAGATGAAAAGAAAAGAATCCAAAATACAGAAAGAGAGAGAGAGAGAGAGAGGGAAAGGGGGGGGGGAGAGAGAGAGAGAGAGAGAGAGAGAGAGAGAGAGAGAGAGAGAGAGAGAGAGAGA
>JARFNW010096212.1:0-12999 GCA_031763155.1 Dirona albolineata
GTGAATTTATATAGCGCTCAACTTCCACCCTGGAGTGCTCAGCGGCGCTTTACAATGTAAGACAATTATAAGATACATTATATAACAAAGCAAACGTAATAAGATTAAAAATGGTCATAGAGATCTATGAAGGGTCCCATTCCAAAACGCCATATGAGCCAAAATCTGAAAAATTAGTTATCTCCCAACAGTTAGTTCATTCATGTCTTTGGCATTTGGGAACCGAACCCTTCTTATCAACTTTGAACTAACTCATAGACTTGATGCAATCTGTCATTAAAACCTACTGCAATAAATGAATGTGCTTTGAGTGTAGCCTACCATTGCTTTGTTTTCAGTATTTGTATGTGCAGCTATCCAGTTTTTCTTGTCATTTATGTTTTTTAATGGGGATGATTATGTGTCTTTGATTGGGTAGAATCATTTCCTTCTAGATACCTAATGTCCAGCAAATGAATAGCACCATGGTCCTGTTTGTTTATAGATTTATGGGTAGTGAGTTGCATATTAGTTATGAAATATGTCTTATAGTTAAAACTCTAATCATGTCACTTTGCAGATATAATTTGTTGGGATTTTGTTTTCAAAAGTGTGCTTTCAAAGTTTATGTTTTTCTTTTTTTTTCTCTAAGGGGTTGGGGAGGGCGAGGCATCGGGGGGGGGGGGGGGTGCACTATCAAGTAGGAGAAAATGTTTGAAGGGGTCATAGGTTAAGGACGATACGATTGCCTTGTCGAAACAAATTCATTCGGATAAGGCAATCCAAGAGATTTTCTCATTTAGTTTCGGCATTTACAATTGAATGATCTCTTACATGTGATACTATATACACTTAAGGTAAGGATACTTAAGATATGAATGTGTGCAATCCATCGCATAAAGGTTATCTCAACATTATTAGAACCATGTCAGAAGCTTGACACGATAAATTAAGATAAAGCTGACCATAAACTTTTAGAATGTTATTTCAGTTTTTAAGATAGATACACACAATAGTCATATTTTGATATGAATTATGCGCTCTATCTCCTCACCACCAGGTGGTCCTGTGGTCAACCCCAGCGCGTGTCCCCGTGGATACTATTGTCCTACAAGGACATCAGCTGCCCAGTCTTTCCCTTGTCCCGCTGGTACTTTCGGTCCTGATGAATACTACTCCAGCGTGGACAACTGTACCCAGTGTACTGCCGGCTACTACTGTGACAGAGATGGACTTTCGGCTGTCAGTGATGAATGTTGGGCTGGCTACTATTGTACTGGTGGTGCAAGTGCACCAACACCAGTTTTTGACAATGTGAGTGTATTCTCCGGGCAAATGTGCTGCTGTAAAGCGCTTAGAGCATGGTGATGATCTTGGATAAGCGCTATATGAATGGCATTCATTATTCATTATACCATGCATGTTTTGTGAAATCAGGAAAAAAGAGAAAACCTGATGAGATCTAGAAAAACTAAAGGCTAAAGGAGCAGAGGTAATTAGAGAAATTGTTATTTCAATCATTTCAATTTTACAAGAACTTAAAATCATTGTCCTCGAACTTTTAAGTGAATGTAGTCAACATTGTTTCCATTTGCTGTAGTCATGTGTAGATATCTTCTTTTTTTTGTTTCCTTTGTAATAAAATTAACTCCTATTACCTTCATTGCAGCACTGCACTGCGGCTGACGTTTCAGCTATTTCCGTCTTTGTTTGAAATATAGTACCTTTAATACAAAGGGCCCTTGTGAGCAAAGTAGAGGCCATTTTGTTGAGGTTTTTTTATAAATTAGGCTAAATAATATATTTTTCCCTGTCATTTTTTTTGCTTTAGCGCTCCATTATGTATGACAGTTGTGACAGTTTATAAATGAGAATGGCATGTGAACATGCCGATGGGAGATAGGATAGATTTTTTTTTCCTCGTCCCTATGTTACATGTACCATTGAGAAAGGGGAAACCCGAAACGTTCTTTCACTGTTAATTGTTATGTACAGAAACCATTATATATTATAACCGCTTATTTATGCAAATAGGAAGCACGTAGATTAGAGTCTGAATATTGATAATGTAGCAATGGGCACCACCTGTGAACCCAAATGGTAGAGAGAGGACATCATGTGACCAAATATTTTGATCTCCATCTTTTTTTATATGCGCTTTGCCAGCTTTGTTGTTAACTGGTTATGGTTAAAGTTTTCATTCAAAACTTCATTGGGTGTTTTCACATTTAGTTATAAAATATCCACATTTGTCTCATTGAATCACTGTTTGTTTTGTCTCAGCATGCAGTGCAACAAAAAGAAAAAGTATTTGGGGGGTGTGTGTGGGGGGGGGAGGGGGGGGGTGTTATTTGAACAAGTGTGACAATTAGAATGAATACTGTATTTTGAAAGAGTGAGTCAGGTGAGCTGATGCTATTTTGCATATTACACAACAATGGTGGTCATAGTGCATAAAGGGATATTTTACCAAAACAAGCAATTGATCCACTTTCTCTTCAAGGTGAACACCACAGATAATGCAACCTTCACTGGCAATGACCGATGTCCAATCGGCTACTATTGTACCAACGGCACAACCTACCCAATACCTTGTCCAAGGGGAACATTTTCGACCGTCAGAGAAGTGACCAATCCTGATGGATGTGAACCTTGTCCCAAGGGACGCTACTGTAATGTCCAGGCATTCACCAAGGTTGACCAAGCACCTCTTTGCTCACCAGGGTAAGAAATAATATGTTAGTTTCTATTTTTGTTATACCAAATTTGCCAAATAATGACTACACTCTTGTAATAGCATGACATTCTCTGTTATTGAAATCACTAAATTTGGAGTGTCAAGTTTCTTATTGTCTTTAGTGTCTTTCTGGAAGGTCATAAGTACTTGATAACTGAGTTTGTCTCAGTTAGACAAAGCAAGCAAACAGAATTCTACACGTTTTAAAAGGAAATAAATCAAGTCATTTCACACAAAGGGTGTTGAGTCTTCAATTCTTAATCCAAAGTGTTTCCAGTTCTATGATCTACAGAGCTGTCCCTACACTGCACTTCAATATAAAAGGGAATGAATAAGAAACAAGAACCAAGAATCCTTTTTTTAAGGCTTGACTCTTTGATAACTGTCCAATCTCTAGATACATTTGTACTGGAGGGAGTACCACCCCGACACCAACAGATAACATTGAAGGCTATGTCTGTCCCGCTGGTTACTTCTGTGTGGAAGGGGCTGAGATAGAGGAGGGATGTCCAATTGGAACCTTCCAGCCAAACCAAGGAATGGACAACTGCACCATTTGCCCAGCAGGATTCCAGTGTCCTGACATGAACCTGACAGCTACTGAACCATGCCAGTCTGGTAAGTCAAGTCCTTAAGAGCCTTGAAACCCATAGAACCGGTGCTTATCCCGGTTTCCGTAGCGTGAAGCGGACAGAGTGACAATGCCACCTATGCTGGATAGGACGCTGGTCAAACGCAGATTGCTTCCCGAGTTGTAAGCTGGTACCCATTTCTACAACTGGGTTGATTGAGGCAATTGGTGTAAAGTTAATTGCCAAAGAAAAACAACGAGGTGACTGGGATATGAATCGAACCTACGACCTTCGCCATGAGAGTCTGCAGCCCTAATCACTTGACCATCCCGCCATTCTGGTAAGGCAGCAGCTAGTGAAAGTCATAAACTGGACTAGTCTAATTTTCATTCACTGATCATCATGCTTGTTTTTACAGTCTCATTTGGGGGGTTTTTTTCAATCAATTGAAAGTGCAGTCCACTTCTCTCTATTGCAATTTGTTTAATCGCAACTGCATCTTAATCGCATGTCTTCCTAAAAAACAGAATTGCGTCTTTCTAAAAATCATTCATTAATGACAACTCTCACCACTTAATCACAAATTGATGATGGCCAATTTGTCACAAAGTTTAAGAACGAATTCTGTCTGAACTGAAACACTTTTTTACAATTAACCTTATCAGTTGAGATTTTTTTTTAAGCTCCTCCTTTCATTTATAGTCATTTAACACAAAAAATAAGGGCGCAGCGCACAGTGTTCTCTCCCCTTGGAGAATTCCGATGATAGGTGGCATCTGACTGTTGCCTCGTTTGGCTAAAACAGCCATTTTCATCAATTCTGCTTAATCGCAACTTCAGATAATCGCAATTATTTTATTACCAATGCATTGCAGTTTAACAAAGTGCACTGTATTAACTTTATGATGCACTGATTGCAAAGTACAATGAAAAGAGACCTAAAGAAAGTTGAAGGGATTAAAATGGGGCTATTTTCATGCCTTCACAATGTATGTTGCACTAAAAAAAGTAACCTCACATGTCAAAGTGTTACAAATTTCTAATGACAATATCATTTAATTTTTTTTATCAAAATGGATTCATATGGTTTCTAATATTCAATAATGGATATTGCTCTCCCTTTTAGTTTCATCAATAAGAGAGGAGTGGACTGTCTTTTTTCTCCCTATTATTCCATGATTATGTTGAAGGACAAAATGTTAACAGATTTGAACTAATGAATGATGAAAGGGAAACCTGAAATGTTCTTTGCTCTGTTACTTGTTGTTTTACATTGGAAGCTATACCATTTTCCCCCTTTTTGTGTTTTTTGCATACCTTCTAAGAGATTTGAAGGGCATTTTAGATTCTAATTTCTTTATTGGGTCTATTTAATATTCATTTTCATTGAGCAACCAATCATTGTTTTATTTTAACAGGAAGCTACTGTCCAGAAGGGGAGATAGTCCCGTGTCCAGCAGGGACATTCAACAACATCACAAGCCTGTCCTTGGCGTCCCAGTGTACGGACTGTACCACTGGCAAATACTGTGAAGGGGTCGGAAACAGTTTCCCTACAGGTAACGTTGCCACAATTAGTGAAAACTAGTTTGCTTGGATTTTCCATCTCTCAGAGATCAGTCTATTGTGAATAAAAAAGTACAGAGACAAACATCTTTCCAATAGTGAATATGGAATCTCATGATTTTTTTTTCTTCGGCACTTCCCTAATAGCAAAGTTAAGTTGCTTGGGGGGGGGAAAATCTTCTAACTATATTGTCCTATACATTTCATGTATTTTATGTACATTTATTTATATCCATTCTCATTGCCACTGATGGAATCTAATGTTTGTTTGTGTTCTAAATAAATAGAATTAGGGGATTTTATATTTTTTTGTGATAACCATTTCACAGATATATTGTTTGGTTTTTGTTTTTTTTTAGGGGGGGGGGGGGGGTGACACTTTTCAAAATCCTGGAAAACAAAATGTTGTGTACCGTTGTTTTATTTTATTCCTAATAGGTGACTGTGATGCTGGCTATTTCTGCCAGGGTGGCGCTCACAGCAAAGCACCATCCAGCCACCTGACCTACACACAGAATGGGCTTTGCATTGTGGGGCATTATTGTCCGTCCGGGACTACCATTAGGGTACCCTGTCCAGCAGGAACAATCAGGAATAACACAGGTATGGGCAGCTTGGTTTTAAGGTATTTTAGATGGGATTTGTTTCCTATTGCTTTTCACTGTTTCTTTTTTGTGTGCCATAGAAGGGTAAGTCCTCAGGATTTCTCTTGGCCATAGGGTTGATGAGATTGTTGATGATCTTGAAGAGCAGACACAGTCGTAGGTCTTTCCTATCTCCTGCTAATGGTGTCGATAGCAATGTATATTTTCTATAATGTTGGGATTGTTATGGGTCAGATGTTTATGATAAGTAGGCAATGAGCCCACTGTATAAAATCCCTTCTTGGTCATGAGGTAAAAAACTGGTATGTTGTTAAAACAGGTTTCTTTGAATGGCAATAAAGAAAATTAAACGTCTCAGGTTTCTCCTTTATCAATAAACAACATATTTTTTATTTTCATCTTATGTTATATATTGATAAAGGGGTAACCCGAAATATTTATTCCAGTTTATTGTCATTCATAGAAGCCTGTTTTAATTAACAACGTATCAATTTTTTACTTTTTTCCTGGCTTCCAGCAGCCTCACCACATTTTTTTTTCTTGGTCATGAGCAACACACACTAAGTAGATGTTAACCATTTTGTTTTAGCGTATAGCATGAAGCCTTGAGTTTTGAAAATATTAACAAATGTTACGTCCTTGGCCTGAAAAATGACCTTGATTAATTTCTGAATTGATGAATTTATCTCCTAAGGTGGAAGAGCTGACTCAGACTGCCTGCCGTGCCCAGGTGGATACTACTGTGATCTAGATGGACAGATTGAAGCTGCTGGGAAATGCAACCAGGGATACTACTGTCCAGCCAATGCCACTGTTATCTCAGCCACACCATCTGGATACCTGTGTCCAGTCGGCTATTTCTGCGTGGAGGGCACTGCTGACCCCAAACCTTGTCCAGCAGGGGAGTTCCAGATCAGCAGTGGACAGTGGACTTGTGACATATGTCCAGCTGGCTATTACTGTCCCAGCGCAATTCCACCTGAACTCAAAGACTGTCCAGCTTACAACTTCTGTCCAAATGGTAGGTTGTCTGTTTAACCCAGTTTGTTCTTTATATCATATCACAGCATGTCATATATAAGGCTAAATAGGAATTTATCCTTTAAATGCCCTTTATGTTTATATCAAAGATTGCTTTATTAGTCTTGGAAAATAATCATTAAAAATCACAACAAACAACATTGACGCATTTGAAACCATTAAACATGTAATCTAGTCATAATAGTAACAATAACCAAATATTCCTTATCAATCATCACCTTCAATCTATTTTTAAAAAGTCTAATGAAAAAGATTTGAAGAGTTACATTGTTTTGTTGAGGTTTATTTGGGTTTTTTGGTTTTTTCATTTGTTTTATGTCGCCATGCTGAATGAAAATATGAAATTTATTTAAGATCACTAAGAAAATATATGCCCAGTTGTCCTTTAATTGAAGAGTAGTCAATGGGGTAATAGCAAAATGTTTGTCAGTAAAAATGTATGGACCTCATGGTACATTGTTGTCCAATTTACTGGTAAAGAGGTTTCGACACAGTGGGCTCATCACCTGCTCGTCTTTAATTCTGATGCAGAGTCTTTCTAGCCATGTGTAATGAGATGAGTGGTGTTAGTCCTCATTGTCATGTAAATTTACTTCCATTTGTCATGTACACCCTTCAGACCATGACACATGGCTGGCCCCTACACTGATTTTGTTATCTTGCAATATATGCATTGACAAAACTTCTTTGCTACAAAATTATGACAAATGACCCCTTACTGTTTTTTCTTTTTTCTTTTTTTTAACAAAGTAGCTTTTTTCTTAGAATACCATTCATGACATGGTTTGGTTTGGTTTTTTTCTGTTTACTTTCCCAAGGCACTGTGTATCCAAATGTTTGCGCTGATGGAACATTCACCTATGATAACATGACTGGTTTGGAATCGCAGTCTGATTGTCTCCCTTGTGAATCAGGACAATATTGCCGGTAAGTGGACCGTTGTTCTATTCATCAAATGCCCTTTTCAATTCAATACCAAGGTTTCCTTTTCCCTTCATTTAGTTTTCATGCAGGGATTAGGGTGGATGGTGAAAGTATGCTGTGGATTCTATCTCCTTCTGTTTCTCATTTTGGTATGAATAAAGTAAGGACGGCTGTCAGATACTAATGATCTGAATCAAAGGATTGCAAAAGAAGATAATGGTATTGCTTCAAGTGTAAAACAACAACAAAAGATTTGAAAGTTTTGGCTCTCCCTTTCACTTATCTTTTTATGTAAATGGAGAAAAAGCATCACGTCCAAAGATAACTAACAATGCCATTTCAGATTAAAGTTTCAAGATAAAAACATTCTTGAAAGTGTTGTGAGCAGTTGAACACTTTGTGACTAATTCTAGTTTTAAAGTTTTAGACAGAGCTTTTTCCAGTGTGTACAACTGTTATGATTATGACATCTTTTTCCAACAGAAACTCACTACTGTTTATCCATTACATTAAAATGCTTACAGGGTTTGGGGGGATTTCCGGTTTTTTTAATGTATTGCTGAAATAGAATATGAAGTTTGTTTATTTCTGTTTCCTCTTCTTCATGTCAGCAATGGTCAACTGTACGGTAATTGCTCTGCTGGTTATTACTGTAAATCTGGGTCCCTGGAGAACTTGCCAAATGCAACATCTGACTTTTTGTCATGTGTAGCCAACGAGGACTGTGCAGGTCTGTGTCCCACGGGATCCTACTGCCCAGCCGGCATCCTCCTCCCCATTCCCTGTCCAGCTGACACCTACAGGGACACAGTCGGAGCCGAGCAGGAAACAGATTGTGATAGTTGTCCTGCTGGATCTCTCTGTCCTGAAGGTAATGAAATGATAATGAATGGAATATATATTATAGTGCTTATCCACGATCATCACAACATTCTAAGCACTTTACAGTAGCACATTCGTCCAGGGGAAATTATAGGGACTTTCAGCGCGCAATATGCCATGGTGAAGAAAACAAAATCATGGGAAGATAGAGACAATTTTTGGTGGGGTAAAAAATAAATTGTCGCATTTTTATTATGTCATAGTCATTTATGTATGGAATATGATGGAGAGAAAAAAAATTCATAATCTTTAATCCAAAGTTGAATAATTTTGTCTTTACCTATTATGTAACTTCTGAGGCTAAGTTTCATCATAAGCACAACAGTTCATTGCATTGCAACCTTAAGTAGCCTCATCTAATAGCTTATCCCTCTTATCAACTGAAGGTCAAAAATATTCTTTACCATGCAATCTTTGAAAAAAGTGAAACAACATTCAGTCAAAGTAGTTTATGGGTTGAAGAAATTATGATAATACAGAATTTTAATCTTTCATTGCTGTCATTAAATATGTTTTTATGACCACCTCATAAATCAGGAACCAGTGACCCTGACCCTTGTCCTGTTGGTCAATACTGTTTGAAAGGAAACGGCACTCAACCATGTCCACTATTGACATTCAGAAACATCACTGGAGCAGCTGTCATCACTGACTGCTTCCCTTGCCCTGCTGGCTACTGGTGTAACTATACAGGTAAGGTCACCGTCACTTTATTAGTGAGTTAGAGTAGAAGGAGCAACTTTGTTTGTATTGACCCGTTATCAGATCTTCTTAATACACTATGACACGGAATGATCAGCCCCATGTTCAACCCTGAGTGACTCAAAAGGTAGGCATCTACCTGCTTCCAAACTTAGATACTAAACAGAAAGATACAGTTGCCAGTTGCCTCTACCAATGCATGCAGCTGAACATGGAGCCAGGAAATTATGTTCAGGACTTCAACGTGACAGTGAGCTAACTACTAACCACCATCAACAACTGTCCAATGTCTTCATATTTTCACATGACATCTAAATAATAAATTATAAATGATAATAAATTCCCTTTATTCATCCCGCAAAGTGGGATCAATGTCTTGGGGAAAAAAATCCAATGCTTCCATTGAGATTAAAACCCATGGCATCTTGAACCAAAGGCGAGTGACTTAACCACTTCACCACCGGCTCCCCAATTGCACCACTGGACATAATATCTCTCACATTTAATTCTAATCATATCTTCTTTATTTTTTAGGCATGGCAGACTACTCCAACAGCTTGTGTCCTCCCGGTTACTTTTGCTTGGAGAGTGACGTGCCCCGTCTTTGCCCTGCTGGCCGTATGAGGGATACCCCTGGAGCCAATGCACCCGAGGACTGTCCGTTGTGTCGGCCTGGATACTATTGCCCTAATGACACAGACAATACCCAAGGCATTCCTTGTAGGGAGACGTTTGAATGTCCTGAAGGTAATTTACTTTGCTTTACGGTCATTCATGTTCATCGTGATTTTAGAATTTAGGGGGTTTTTTTTGTAACATATGGTAACATTTGTACATTGCATACTGCATGAGATGGTTTTGCGGTATGTGCTTCTTATCCTTCAGTTTGAAACAATGTTGTAAACTATATTTCAGAATTTATTGATGAGGTCAAGTTATGAATTTATTCACTTATCCAGTCACTCATCAATAGTTCGTCATAGGCCCCTATGTAGTAAAAAAGGAAAGAGGGCCCCTGACTGCCACGCAGGTAACTGTAGTTTGATTCCCTGCCTGGGCAGATATTGTTTTTTATCCTCCCTGTCCAGGTTAGCTAAGACTATTAAAATCTGGTGGAAGTAGAGTCAGCGTGGAAAGCAATAGCAAGCTACCACACTGTGCCTTATGCCTAATATTATTCAAGTCCCTACACTTGTATACCTTATGCACAGTATTGAGTATGGGAAATTTACTTTTTATGTAGTAAAAAACTCTTTCCATTCCATTGAAATATGAATCTGTTCCAGGTGCCTCCATTGAGATTGACTGTAGACCAGGCTACTTCTGCAACGGAACAACTGGCGACCCCTACATTTGCCCTGGTGGTTACTACTGTCCCAATGCCACTGACTCACCCATCCCTTGTTATTATCCATACTATTGTCCTGAGGGAAGCAACATGACGCTCACATGTCCGCTTGGTTAGTAGTCATGGGACAATGGGAGCTAAAAATAAATTCCTAAAAAATAAATGGCCCCTTGATAAATATGCTTGAATAGGTCTAATTTTGAATAGAATATTAGATTCAGTGCCTCATGTTATAGTACTGTTTAGTATGGTTATTTTGTATCTTTAAATTAAGTCAGTGTCTTAATTTAGTACTGCGTCTAGAATGGTAATTGGTAAAGATGCGAATAAGATGAGCAACATTTTGAAATATTGTATTTTCTTCGGTAAAAACCAGTACTGTTAGAATTTGGTACTCTATGGCACTGTGAGGTTAATGGCCAAGTAGTTACTCTGCCATATTCAAGATTGTGAGATCCTGGGCGATGCTAGACCCGACATTGACTCCTTGGGAAAGATCCTTTTCATATTTTTTCCTCACTTGACTCAGGAGTGAATGAGTACCAGGCTAAGGGCAAAGAAAATTATCGTCAGAATGCTAGTATGATGTGCCTAACAGGCTACTCCATTGTATGCTTGTTGAGGAGTTGAGTAGGAAATTGAATGACACAGCCTGCCCGGGGGTGGGGGGGGGGGGTTAAATGATGTAAAATCTGGGAGGCCGTACTTGAACAGGAACACAGACCACAAACATATCTTTATCTTTTTCTTTAATGTCTAAGAAAGATACTGAACTTGATATCATGAGACAAATTATGTCAAATTTTGAACGTTTGCCCGTTTCCCAACAGGTTACATGGCGACAAATCCTAGTGGGGTACGAGACTCATTGGCAAAGGCGTGTAGAGCTTGTCCTGCAGGTACCTATGGTAATGACACAGAGAGAGCTACCTGTGAGATTTGTCCACCTGGGTACTATTGTCCTGCAAAGACACACCATGGCACCGACAACCCATGCCCAATAGGATCGTACTGTCCAGAAGGGTCTGCCTGGTACACCCCGTGTCCGAAGGTATGCTGTTATTCTGGGAATAAGTGAAGAGGGAGCGGGCACTGAAGGTCTAGTAGACAGAATGATAGTGGGATAATGTAACAGTGCCAGTGAGAGACAAGAACAGAAAATAGAAAAAAGATTTTCGGCAAGCGGCGCAACTCCGCCTGATGGTTAACAGAAAACAGCCCACGCTACCTCTGGACTACACAAATTCTAACATTCCAGAGGTAGCGTGGGTTGTTTTTTATTTACGGCAAGGCGGAGTTGCCGTGGCTCCATCACTGCTTTTATTTGTGAATACAAAATGTTAAAACAGAAATACAGCCCACCCCACTTAATGGCGATCCTGATAATTGCAACTTTTCACCCAAAATAGAATTAATTTTGTAATCGCTGGTTAATTGTATCTCACTTTGGTTAATCTCAAACCTTAACACAAAGTTGTTTGGTTTTTTTCAATCTCTGAGTGAGTTGATTTGTCCAAAAGGTGTGAACAAAATACCACCTGCTTGCATCTTTGTATCTTTATCAACTTAAAGATAAAATATAACCAATAAGGTTAGCCATGTGTTTTATGACCAAAGGTAAAATGAAGTGTGAATTTGTCATTGTTTTTTTAGCTGTTGTTTTATTAATTTGATGCAATAATTTGACACAAAATCAAATTATCATAGAGTAACTAAGCCTCTTAAAAAAATGTTAATATAATTTGTAATAAGTTTTAGAGAAATTCTACTTTCATGGGTGAAAGATGTTGAAAGGACATTGCAATAATCCTCATCATTTTGTTTTTTCAAAACATATAATATATATAATAAATGTATATCTTATTTAAATTCTAATGTAGGGTATGTATGGGAAGCAGGAATTAGCCGAAGCATATGGTGACTGCGTAGACTGCCCAAAAGACACTTACAATGATTTAGAAGGACAAGAATATTGCAGGCCTTGTGGAAGTTCAGCTACTGCATCTGTGGGGAGTGCTGTGTGTTCATGCATCGGCAAGTACCGTTACTATCAGCCGTCTTACGGAAAATGTGTGTGCTATTCTGGGTACATCTACTATGATGAGGTCAACAAATTGGTCACCGATGGCAATGGCGATGAAAACTGTCAGCAGATTGTGGACGATACTTGTTCGACCACCGAGACCAGATGGGCCAATGACCGATCATGTAGGAATCCTTCTTCTGTTGACTGTTCGACGAAATGTCCCGACGGTGGATCAGCTGACATTGATATGGGAATGTAAGTCGTTGTTTCTCAAAAATAATTTTACAATACCATGTTTAGATGTATCTTTCATAATTATTATTTCTGTTGTTTTTATAGGTTATTGTCAAAAATGTTTCTGATCTTAGCCCCATAAAATAGAAACTACTGGAATACTTATTGACGTTGTTATCATTATTACAATTGTTATTATCATCGTCATCAAAATCATCATCATTATTATCATTATTATTATTAGCTTTTTTATTATTGATATTATTGTTATTACCATTACTATTATTATAATCATTATTATTATTGTTATAAGTAGTAGTAGTAGTAGTAGTAGTAGTAGTAGTAGTAGTAGTAGTAGTAGTAGTAGTAGTAGTAGTAGTAGT
>JARFNW010096544.1:4291-22899 GCA_031763155.1 Dirona albolineata
TATGGATCAGAAAATTAAGACAAAGCATTGGACCAACCTACTTTGTGTTTGGGGGGGGGGGGGGGGATTTCAGTTCCAGGTGCAAAGGCTTTTTATATTTGTGATGATAACTGATATCTTTATGATAGTCTTGCTTTTCAACATGTGTGGACTTGTAAAATTTTACTCGGCTGATATAATATTATGTTTTGATGACATGTAAAGTGGGGACGTTGTATGCTTTTGTAGACAGTGGTTTTGTTGCTGCATTGCATGTTACTGCCCCTTTGGTAAGATTTCCACAGTTTCTATAGCAGCTGTTGGGTGAACACCTCAGGCTACAATACCATGTTGTCTGTGTCCAGATATGAGTAATGATATTGAACAGTGTATTACTTCTTGTACCAAACAAGGTTTATTGGCACAGTGGGCTGACTCCCCCCCCTGCTTGCCTTAAAATTTAAAATCTTGATCCATAGGTTTTCCAGCTCTGTATCAGGCCATGTTTACTAGTGAGGCACAGACTTGCACTTAACCTGGATACGTTTTACCTAGGTTTGCGCATCAATGCCTTCTGTCTTGTACAATGTCCTCGGCCAGTCATAGAGCTGGTCCCTACACTGTTTAATTACGGTACCACGGGGAGCAGATAATAACAAACAAACAAGCATTGCATGTTTGTAAATATTATGTATGTTGACACTATGGTGAAAATGTTTAAGTTTAATAATATATTTTTACACCATGATATATCTCCAGGGCTTTTACCTCACTATCCACGTGACACCAGAGCCTCATTGCAGCTATGTCAGCTTCGAGAGTAACGTGCCCCAGGTAACAGTGACCATCTCCTTTCTATTTATTATTATTTATTTTGTTATAATTGTTATTTCCATAGTTTCTATGGCTGTCTACTGTCTGGTGAACACCTGAGTCTACAATACCATGTTGTCTGTGTCCAGATATGAGTAATATATTGAACAGTGTATTGCCTCCTGTACCAAACAAGGTTCATTGACACTGTGGGTTGATCCCCTGCTTGTCATAAAAATCTTGATCCATAGATATTCTAGCTCTGTATCATAATCTTGACTTTGGTTTTTATGAAACATTCTCTTAACCCTTTAACCCTTTGACCATTTAACCCTTCCTGTTTAATAGTGGAAATCACTGAGATTGAAAAACCCAGATGCGTTCTATTTTTTAAAAACTTAGGCGACATAATGCTTATGAAATAGAAAGTTACCGATGTGAAGAGTATTAAAAAGTGAACGCAATATGTCATCAAAGTTGGTTGTCTTCAGATAGAGTCGTCAAATTGTAGGAGGAAATAATTTCTTCCTGAGCCAGGGTGTTTAATGCTAATTAAAAAAAATAAATCAAAATCATTGTGTCAAATTTACAACAAATATAAAACAAATATCAGCTTAGAACTAGAAGAATGGAATCAACGCAAATAATAAATAAATAAAATAGCAGAGTGTTTGAATTAAACACACATTTTCTTCCACGACCAGAAATCCTACCAGGGTCTGATTGAGAAGGTCCTCAAAGTCTTCAACCCTGCAAAGTTTCTGATGACAGTTTTCGCTAACAAGGTGAGATATATTTGTTACTCGGTTAAGATGGCAGGCATAATATCATAATTATGCACAATGTCGTAAATTTTCAATTTTCGATACTATTAATTTTTGTTTATCGCGATTTCGAAATATAAAATTTACCGGATATTATTGGTCTCATAACCGCGAAACTCTAGAAATTTATTCTTTTAAAACTGAGTGGCTTGTTATATATTATAATAATTCGTATTTTAATCCCCCACTTATTTTTGTTGGTTTTTTTTCATCACACTGAGGGCTGAACTACTTTATTCCGTCTTTTCTTGACTATGATAAATTGGCAGATTATGTTGTTTGCTGAAGTTAGTAGTTTCAATATAAAATATCTGGCAAGTCTATTTCAACGCCATAGTTTTAGCTGCTGAAAACGGGTGATTTCAATCAAACTGCTTCTGTGAGCGTTCACAATCCACGGAATAGATTATAGTCTTTGCGATATTGAATTCAACGCTGTGCAATCACTGTATTAAATTGATTTCTGAGCGCCGTTAAACAGGATAGACGTGTACGCATCAAAATCACATGTCTAGTGATGACCTCATTTCATTTAATTGAAAATGAAAACTCGACTAATCATTAATAAAATTTATTTTGATAAAGCAGAATTAAAAGTGGTCCTAGATCGAGATTTCTTTGATTTTTTTCCAGTAACGTCAGAGCACAGTAGGCTGCTTTGTATTGTCTTCGCTAATGGGGGGCCTGTGACATGTAGTTGTCGCACAAAACTCTATTTACTTCTGCATCAGGAAACCCGCTATATTTCGTTGTAAGCCAAGGCCAAGTCCCAAAAGTGCTTTTCAGGGCCATTTATCTGTTTTATGAACATGTAAATTGCATTGTATAGAACCACACGTGATACACAATTAAGATCCATCATTTTTGTTGTTGATAGTTCAATGTATATGAATGATGTTGCTGGCGTTTCTGTCGTGGTGTGCGTTCCCATTTGGGGTTTTGAAAAAGTGGCAGCTATGTTATTGTTATTATTATTATTATTATTATTATTATTATTATTATTGTTATTAAATTATTATTAATATTATTATTATTATTATTATTATTATTATTATTATTAATATTATTATTAGTAGTAGTAGCAGTACTACTTATGTCATTATTATTAATATTATTGATATTATTATTATTATTATTATTATTATAATTATGATTCTAATTGCATCCATTTGTAGGCGTCCATTGCCTGTAACTCGCACAAAGACCTTGAGAACACTGACCTGGTCGCCGGCTACACCCGACTGGACCACCAGCTGTCCAGCTTCAAGAACTACAACCTGACCTACACGCAGTTCTCCCGCCCCATCAAATAGGAGAGTGTGTGCAGGGATCTCATTGGGTCCGACCAGCATCATCCATGTCCAGGGGAACAAATTTATTGGCAGAATAGTAGTGTCCGACGACTGCCACTAGACGTAGACGTCGTCTGTTATAATCGTAAAAATCGCTTGATCAAGTCACAAAGTCATTATTATTATTGTTATTATTATTCCTCTGCTAACAACACTAGTTCCCCCTTGTTCGCTGGTTACTCGAGATCTGACTGCACACATTGTAATGCGTCGGGTTCCAAGCATTATAAACGTTCCTATCGTCGTCGTCATTTCTTTAATCGTTTTTTCTACAGCTTTACTCACAAGTATCCCATGCCTTGTATTTGTCGTATGTCCCTGTGTTTTCACGCTTTCCTGTGGCGTTCTAGGAAGGAGCGGAAGAAGAATAGTGTGAGAGAGGGTTATATCGTCAGGAGACCGAAATAATAGTACCTGGCAGAGGCTTTTTCTCCTCCTACAGCATCGATATAGGGGAATACTCCTCGTTCATGTTGATGCCGTTGGTGGAGAAATTGAGATGTCAAATCAAATCAAATCCCCTCGTCGATAAACCCTATCTCGACACGTGCGAGATTGAGCGTTGTCTGCGTCGTTTATTCAGTTTTGTGAAATCGGTCGATGAATGAACAGATCCGATGACGAGTAGTGCTTGTCTACGGTGTTGTCATGACGACACCTCATTGTAAGAAGAGCACAAATGATTAAGTGGGCTGTGGCTTCCGTTGCCTGCGTTTTGCAAACAGCATCTTGATACGTTAAAAAAAACCCCTTAATTTTCACACTGAAATACTTTTGCTACGTTAAGTTACAAGACAGAGGATGTCTGGGAATGAAAGTGAAAGAAGCTTTTTACAGCACATGATTCAGATTCATAGCATAAAGTAGGGTTGATTAAAAAAAAAAGACTAAATTGTAATGTTTGAACATTATTTTCAGGTTTAATATATTTTTCACGTAAAAAAACCAAAACAGTCACGAACAATGATATATATAATACACATTTGGTATCAAATGAACAAAAAATCTTTTCTGAATTAAAAAAAAAGTAAAAAAAAAGTAAAATATTTCTTGGGTCGAGAAAACCAGACCTTTTTGCTTTGTCACAAGATATTCCAATTATGATATAAATCCGTTTTCACGCCAAAGACAGTGTCCTAGCTCTAATTGTCAATAAGGCTACAGCTTTCTTCGTGACAACCGCTATGTAGATAGAACGAACTGAAAGCTGGTTTCTATATTAATATTTGACAAGAAACTGTTTGCAGACGCAGTATGTTCATGGTGGTGCCCATGTTCAGTGGTTACTGCAGCCAACACCTCTGCTTGACTTGCTTCCTACTCTGTGAAACCTTTATAATAATTACACTACCACACTTTTCCCATGTACGCCAAAGTGTCAAAACTTGAACTGGTCCTGTCATTGATATTGATATTAAAATATGTGACCAGGTGATTTGTCGTACCGATATCGGTTGAGAAGTGAGAGGGTTTCACCTTCCTTTTTTTTATGTGTAATTTGTGTGTTTGTGTGTGTGTATCTGTCTCTAGTCATTTTATGTCTCCCTAGAAGTGCAACACTCTAGTTGGCGTGACAAAATAAATTGTGATGTCTAACGCAAGAACTACGAGAAGTAACTTCCTTTTGTTAGTTCTCTGCTTTCTCTGCAATGTTTTAAACAGAATAATTACGCCCCCTTTTCTTTCTTTTGTCTTTTTTTTTCATTTCACATTCACACTTTCCCTTGTTTTTTGTTTTGTTTTTGTTTCTTGTTTTTATATTGCAATTGTAAACAAAACTTGAAATTGAAATGATGGATTCTGTTAAAAAATAAACGTCAAATTATGCAGCACGATTTAGATCTGGACAATAGTTTTGATGAAGGGAATCATGTACGATTCAGCAATTTTTTATTATTTTTGTTGATCTATGAGAAAAGGTGAATCAGGTTCAAAATATTATTTTTCAGATTTCTGTGTACAGTGGTATTTGTTGGAAAGAAGAAGAAGATTTTCATTTCTCAATCTCAACTTGTTTTCATTCACTATGGAATGGAACAGGTTGTGAAAAAGTCTTTTTGTTGTGAATTTATTCATACTTTTTTGTTGCTTCTTCTTCTATCCTTGCATATCCCCATGTGTGAAAATAACTACCATCTTCCAAGGTTATTTTCTCAAAATGTAATTTTTAATTATGATCAGATTTTGGCCGGTAGCTGGTAGGAAATTTGATATGCACAAAGTTGATGTCAATGTCAGTATACTATATATTAAAATAAAGCTATTATTACGCCAGTGTGTCTGCACAGAGAATTGTTTATTAAAGAAATAAACAATGAAGATATGCCTAATTCAACCAAGTACAATCTCACATTACTTGTATACAAGATACACAACAATCAGTAATGGTAATTACTCTTACTCCACTTACTCCATCGACCTCAGTCGAATGAGAAATAGCATGACCTCTTTCTTCTATATTTCTCTATCCTCCATTACTGTAGGCAACTCTTCTCTGGTAGCGGTAATTAACTAACTAAATCAGAGAGGAAATAAAATATAATCCTTGGGGATCAGAATGATTTTTTTTCTATATAAAAAGTAGTTTACTCTTTGTACTGGAATTAATTTAGCTGCTTAAAATGAAAAAAACCCCATTTATCCCTTTGTGTCGCACCATAAGGTGCTATTGCCTAGTCGTTCCTAAGACTAAGAAGCAATAAATGTGATCCATCGAGCGTTAGCCTGATGTCAATAGGAATCACTAATGTTGTCCAAGTGAGCAAACGGGTTAATAATCTTGCCCAAGGAAGAAAAAAAAATGCCTGAATCAGGGCTTGAACTTGAACCCCCGAGGGTAGACCGGAATAACCCAGACGCCAGCCGCAGTGCAGCACCGCAAAGTGGAATCACTTGAGTCTTGAGAAATTAAATCCAGTGCTTCCACCAGGATTTCGAACCCGCAACCTCTCAAACCGAAGGCGAGTGACTTAACCACTGCACCACTGGCTCCCCTAAGTAAGCATATATAGAGAAGAAACTCATTATCAACTTTTTTCTACCCCTCAATTCGCCACTATGGGTGTATATGTATCAAAAACTATGCTTTTAATAATAGGGACAAAAAGTACCCACACCACTTGATGGGCACAATTTCTGTGGAACAGTGCCATCCCCCATTAAGCTGCTTGCCTTGTATGACCATTGGATAATTTTATAGACATTCTCATTCCTTGATATTACAACAACAAAAAGCAGAACGTATTAATTCTTATTATTCTAGCTATCTATCTATGTCCCTTAATCCATTGGACGATAGGGGCACCACATGACCTGACCACCAAACTACGTCATTCCTCTCTGCCCTCCTCACAGCCTCGCTCAACTGAAGGCCCGTCCACTCCCGGATGTTGTCCTCCCCATCTTTTTCTTATTATTAGTTGCATACATATCTTTCATATCAAGTTTCAATTTGATATTATCACAGTTTGCTGTGAATCAGCATGGTGACCAGAACGTTTGTGTCATTTTCTGACAAATGGGTGATTTTTTTACAGCAACATGTCACCTGAAGTAGACAAAGTATTCTTGTTGAAATTATGTTGTTATCAAACTATCTGAAAATGCTTAATTTAAATTAAATTGGGCTACTTTTTTATATGAGGAAAGACTTGAATCTCAAAGTATGATCTCAGTGTTGAGACGAGCATATGAAATTAACATCATGCAACAAATCCAATCGTTTCCAAAGTATTTGATATTACTATTACTATTACCGTGATATTACCCTGTTTGAAAAATGTGATTATACCTATATATATATATATATATAGACTAGACTAGCCTCATTATATTTAAACAGGATTCAATCGTTTTATTTGAGTTTTCTTGTTTGTTTGTTTTTTTTTTGGAATAATTTAAAGTTAGTACAGTGCAACTTCTGGATAACGACACCCCTGAATAACGACAACCCCTGGATAGCGACATTGACCTCTGGTCCTGATTTTTTTGCGATATATTTTTAGTAATAAAAACCCCATAATAGCGACATACATTTTAGTATAACCCCTGTTTAGCGATAATCGGCAGTTGACACTGACATGTGATGCAAAAGAATCTAGCAAAATAGTCAACCTCTTTTCCAACCATCATTATCTCGTACTCTTAGCCAATAAAAACGCATATTTTCCGACCAATGAGATGTCCTACTTGAGCCTACTCATAGCCAACGACGGCTCTTTGTTACTGACCAATGAGAACACGTGTTTAAATACCAATGAAATCGCTTTATCTCTGTTGCCATTGGGTATATAAGAAACCACGCCACCTTTTTCCGCCATCTTGAAAACCCGGAATAACAACATCCCTGGATAACGACATAATTATCCTGTCCCGGGCGATGTTGTTATCCGGAAGTTGCACTGTATATCCACTGGTTTTCCTCTTCTACTTATCTCATTAAGCTGTGTACCCGTATTCATTTGTTGTGTATTGAAAATTTAATAAAAAAAAAAAATGATGATGAAATCGTGTATCGTTGTCGTCATGCAAACCTTATTATAATCCACACTCTAAAAAAGCTTATTTGTCATTGAGAAAATACTTCTTGGAATCATTAATGATGACAGTATTACTAAAAATATTAACGATGATGATAATAAAATTGATAAGAATTACACTCTACCTTTCTTTCTTTTCTTTATCAATACCCATTATTATACACTCTCTTCAATTCAACGTTACACTCTACCTGTGTGTGTTATTACTGTGTCTGGTATCATCATGGAGAAGGACTCAAAACTAATATTCATGATCATGAAGAATTTAATAAATAGAAATAAATTGTCTTTAATTCGTCCTTGGGTAAGAAACTTTACTCCCATTGTCTCACTCGACCCAGGTGTAAAAGTGGGTACCAGCTTGCAGCTGGGGAAGTAATCTGCGATAGACCAGCGTCCTATCCAGAAGGGTGACGACGTATTGTCACTCTGTCCGCTTCATGCTACGGAAACCGGGATAAGCACCGGCTCTATGAGCCTCAAGGCTTGGAAGGACTTTACTTCTTAAAATTTGTCCACAAGGGTACTTTGTCATTAGGGTATATCTATTATTTTCTAAAGAAGACTGAAGTGACCAAGCCGTCAGCCGAAATGCAGCGCCGTAATGAAGGCAATAGGAGTTAATTGTCTTGACCAAGTAAGAGAAACAATGTGGAAAGCCAGACTCGATAACCCCTTCCCCCACATCATTGTTGGCTTGGTTAGTGCAATGTCTTAACCTTTTGGCCACTGTGGATGCTGCAGTTGAGGCCCTCGTTGGAGACTAAAACAAGACCTGGGACCTTATAGTATATACACAGACCATACGTTAACTCTTTGAACATTTTGGCACAATCTGGTTGCAGTGAATTGAATTATACTTACAACATTGCATGATTCATTATATAATTCATGTAATGTTTTAAGTATAAAATTGTACCAAATAAAATGTGCTAACAGTCAACGTATGGTCTGTGTATACCGGCACTGACCATCACAGACTTTCCTCTACCGATTTAGACAATTGAGTCCTTAGCAACAGCTGGGTGGATTAATGCTTTTAGACAATTGAGTCCTTAGCAACAGCTGGGTGGATTAGTGCTTTTAGACAATTTAGTCCTTACCAACGGCTGGATGGATGAGTGCTCTGCAGCCTGTACAGTACAGGGTGGTAATGGACCACCATGTTTGAAATCCACTGAGATGTTTTTTAGATAAAATAAGATCCTGATAAATAAATTTGTTTGGCCAATGTTTGGACCTATTTTGTAACAATTAATTTCCTCAAATCTTGCAGCTCTGAGTTAAGAGTTCAAATTGTCGATAACATTCTGAAAGTGGGGGTCCGACACAACTACTGCACAATAAATGAAGAGGGAGCTGGCATTGATAACAGAATGATAGTGTGTTGATTAATGTTACACTGCCAGTGAGAGAAACTAGAAAAAAAGATTTTAATTGACAGGGCGAATCGAACCCATGCCTGCCTCGGCAACACCGTCTCGCCGTGAACAGAAAACCAGCTCACTGCCTCTGAGCTAATCCGCTACCATCTGACTTTAATGTGATCCATGCATTTTGTCTTGGTTGGGGTTTGTGACAAAACACAACTGAACATCATTTGAACAAAAACACTATTATGACAAGTGTAAATTTTTTATTATCAATAAGTTGCAAACGCACCACGGATAGATCATTAAAAAATACCCCCCTGATTTCTCTTTCCCTATTATAAACTATAACGTTTTCAATTGAAAAATAAAATTCCTGCAAGAAGCTGCGACAAATCTATGATATATAATATTACGTATGGGAAACTTTCCCTGTTGTCCCATTTTTGATACAATACCAATGTCTGCGAATGATCTGAGAATTGGTGGAAATAGTATTGAAATTGCATCAAAGACAAAAATGAGAAAAAGAAAAAGAAAA
This sequence comes from Dirona albolineata, assembly GCA_031763155.1. Classification (NCBI taxonomy): domain Eukaryota; kingdom Metazoa; phylum Mollusca; class Gastropoda; order Nudibranchia; family Dironidae; genus Dirona; species Dirona albolineata. Next base: position 13,709 of record JARFNW010096544.1, read on the forward strand.
CCCCATGATACAATCGCTCCTACAATAATATTTGCGATTACTGGCAGATTGAATTAATTACAAAGGATTTAATTCAATAATTACGCAAATATGAATATGTTTGTTTGTTTGTTATCTGTTCCCCATAATACCGCAATTAAACAGTGTAGGGACCAGCTCTGTGTCTGGCCGAGGACAGTGTACAAGGCATAAGGCATCGATTCGCAGACCCAGCTGCAACGTATCCAGGTTAAGTGCAAGTCTGTGCCCCACTAATACACATGGCCTGACACAGAGCTGGAAAATCTATGGACCAAGATTTTTAAGGCAAGCAGGGGATCAGCCCACTGCCAAAAATATGAATATGATGTATTTTATTTTACTTCAATGAAGTATTATTACTGAGAGAATGATACATTTATTTACTGATTTTACATAAGGCTTTAAAAAAAAAAATAAAAAAATATGGGGTGGTGTGGATAGAGGGCTAATCAAGGCTCATCAATGAATTAGGGGGCGGGTACTCATGATGATAGTGGACAATAATAATACGTAGTAGGATAATGGTGGTGCAGTGCCAGTGAGAGACAAGGAACGAGACCAGGTGGCGGCATAGCCGAGTTTAATGGTCGGTAGTGAGTCCGTCTCCTGTTTTTGGCAAGATGGTGTTGCTGTAGCAGGCATGGGTTTAATCCCCCATCCCCATTCGACAAATCTTTATTCCATTCTTGTTTATTGAATTGTCTCTCACTGGCACTGTAGTAATGTTATCCTATCATCAAGGTTCATCAGACATTGCAACTAAAATGCCTCAGTTTGAAACCTCCTAACCCATCCTATGGTTAGTTTAGAATGATAGATAAGCTTTATTATTTTTATTTTTTTCCCCCTTTTCTTCAAAATTATGGCATCAAGAAAACCACGAAAGTCAATTTTGACAAGACCTGGCGAGTTCGAGAAATGGAATGGGCGGGGGCAATATATATGTATATGAGGCCAATCGAAAAGAAACAAAAAGTTCATTGCAACAGAAAAATTTATGGCATGGCTTAACAGAGAATATGAAGTAGTAGTAGTGGTAGTAGTTGTAGTAATAGTACAACTGTTTACTATATAAATAAAAAATACATTTTCTAATGTCAATGTCATTGGAGTGATTGAAATAATTGTTTTTTTAATTCCAAATCACAAATTCATTTTTAAAAAATTTTAATCCCCACATTATGAAATGAAAAAAACCAAACCAAACAAACTAATGATCAAGAAGGTGAACTGAAAATGAAAAAGTATAAATTATAATATTATAAATTCTATTCTTTGATCACGGTATCATGGATATAATAATAATAATGATAATAATAATAATAATAATAATAATTACATTGTAAAAGGTAGCTCTTGTTAAAATTTACATCATGGATGAAGCACAGGTTTCAAAATTTGATTAATTCTCTCAAAACTAGTGAGAAAGAAGAAAAAACATAAAATAACACCCAAGCTATTGGTTACAGTATTTGGTCAGTTAGAATTAATTAATAAATCACCACTGTCTACCGAACCAAACCAAGCTGCTAGTGCCAAGTTGTCCAGAGTCTGTCCCTCCACTATGATATATATATTATTATAAATCTGATCTAAAAAAGATAAAATTGCCTTTATTTCATCCACAGGGGAAATTCGTCTTTATGATATCATGTTTAGAAAAAGACCTAAAAAATGTCCCACAGTGCAGCGCCGCAATATAGGAATAGGAGTTTATTTTCTTGCCGAAGGTAATAACACACAATTGCTGAAAAACAGACTGCATCATCGGCGTGGTCAGTGCAATGTCTTAACCTCTTGGTCACTGCGCCTCCTTTATAGCCGAATATGATGGATTGGAATATAAACTAGGAGGGGGGAAATGGAGAAAGGCGACATGAAATAACGTAATAATAATGTGCCGTTTAAAAAAAATGTGTATGGGGTTGGGGATTTTGGGAGGGGGGGACAGTTATTTATTTCAATGGAACAGTTTGATCTTGAAGGCATCGTAAGTAAGTACCGTCAAATCTTAAACAGGGGATGACTTCAAATGTTACCAATTTTAAAATCTATTTATGAATGTAAAAAAAACCAACCCCCCACCCAAAAAAAAAAAATAAATAAAAAATATTCCACAACATCTCTATTTAATAAACAAAACATAACAATAAAAGACCATTAAAAAATAATAAAAAGAAGTGGAAAACAAGAAGGAAATTAAGTATATAATAAAAAAAAATGTAAAAAAATTAGGACAAATAAGCAATGCAGAACAAATTGTAAGCCCTCGTTCGTATATTTAATATTATTGAATTATATCCAGCCACTGTATTGTTGTCAAGGACCATAATAATAATAATATTATCACTAGACGTCTAGTATTGACAATAACATAATGTGTGGCCATTGACTTGTATGTGGTGTGGGCTGTACTTGTACTGGATCTCATATTATTCTGTAACACACCAATCAAGCCTCAACTTTACTTGGGCAATGAACTCTCAACATGTGATGCACAGAGAAAATGAAATCTTTAAAAAAAAAATAATTTCAAATAAAAAACATCTTCGCTTAACCCGTTCAGTAAAGGGCACCACCTATTGACTAGGCTTCAACAAAATCGTAACATTTTAAAATCCATTTAATAATACAGATTGAGCTTGTACTTAATCTCAAATTCTGTGTGAAACAAGTAAACAAGCCTCACCTTTATTTGGGCAATGAACTGTTGTCATGTTTTAACCAGAGGAAATGAATCCTTGAATTATTTTCGCTTTAAAGTGTTCGATAAAGGCATCACCTATTGTCTCAGCATAAACAAATATTTCAAAATCTCAATCATATCATATCATATGTAACATAATAATATTATCATTCATTATCAAAATAAAAAAGAAAAAAAGAAATTCTCTCGTCTTGGAAAATTGGAATCCTTTCGTCAAATCATAAATTGAAAGACCGTGTAGAACCACGAACATCTTCAGTTAGATATCAATATCACCTCACGCTGAAGAAAAACAAAAAAATGCTCAAAATATACAAGATAAGAAGACATCGGTAACAACAAGAGATAAACATATTTTTTTTGTTTACCTTGTGTACATAGTATTATATATATAAAATCCCTGCTTAAAAGCATTAATGTTTATTATTTACAGGGGGGGGGGAATTAAGGTGTATCAGTCTATAAGTAGAACATTTTAAACCATATCTTGCCAGTAGTACTAATACTCTTAGCTTATTTTCCCTTGCATTAATTGAACGAGTGGCAAATTTCTATCCTGATGGTACTTTTATAACTTTGACATAAGTCCAGCGCTTGAATTCACAGTTCGTACGTTAAATGTTTGTTAGCGTATTTTGACACACTCATATTACATTGAATTCTACTCACAACATAACGTGATTAATTATAGTGATCTTCAACCTGCACAAATTAATGTCTTAACACTTAAAGTAGCATCAGAACCTGTGAATACAGCCCCTGGAATGCTAGAGGTAAACAATCTTGCACAAGACTGAAAAAAAAGCCAAGTAGCGTTGAAAGCTAAGCGTCATAAGGAGCACTGCAGTTGTATGAACAGTGTCTAGACCTGTCAGGGACTTTGATCTTAGATCAGGAGCACTGCAGTGGTATGAACAGTGTCTAGACGTACCTATCAGGGATTTTGATCTTAGTATTATATTATGGCAATGAGAAAGTGACATGGCAAAGAAAAAAACATTTAAAACCCATTCAGTTCCAAAGTGCTATTACTTTCACATGACATGGACAAGTGGTATGGACAGTTTGTCACCCTGTGGACAGGACGCTAGTCAGTTACTATCACAGATTGCATCCCTCCGGTCCATTGTTACACTTGGATTGGGCGAGGAAATTGGAATTTATAAAGCATCTTGCCCAGGGATATCATACCGAACACAGCGCCAAAAGCAGGAAGACTCGAACGCACATGTTTGTGTGTGAGTGATATATCATGTCTACTAGTCTATCCTGTCACGGCACCACCTGTACGCACACAATTATTTAGTGATTTTTGGAGAAATGCACTTCAATGCAGCGCCTACAGCAGGAGGTCTCAAACACACAAGTTTGTGTGTGAGTGATATATTATGCCTATGAACTATGAACTCATCCTGCCACGGCACAACCTATATTATATGAGAAATCTTGTTTGTTTGTTATTTGTTCCCTATAGTACTGTGATTAAAAACAGTGTAGGGACCAGCTCTGTGTCTGGACGAGGACAGTGTACAAGGCAGAAGGCATCCATGCACAGACCCAGGCAAAACGTATCCAGGTTAAGTGCAAATCTGTGCCCCACTAGTACAAACATACACAATTATTTTGTTCGTTTTGGAGAGACAAACGCACTTCAAAACTATTTACAATCATAGTACAGAAATGGAGAAAAAAGTAAGAAGGTAGAGAATAGACAAACAAAAAAAGACCCAGAAAGAAAAGGAGAAAGAGAAATAGAAGAAGAGTCGTAAATTCATATTATGGTCAAAATTTGATATTTACTAATCCTGAGAACGATAAAATGAAATAAAAAAAATATATGAAATACTGAATGGGATAGTAATATTATTATGAAGGGATAAGATAAAATGCATGGACGTAAGTTATAGAATTATTAATTAAACAATTCCAAGAAATAAGCATGACATCATCATTACAATAGTTTCTTCAAAGTCTGTTTGTAAACCTTTTGGCACATTATGTAGTAGTAGACATAAAAATGGACACGCGTTATGTAGTAGACATAAAAATGGACGCGCGTTATGTAGTAGACATAAAAATGGACAATCTTTTTTTTTTTTTGAAGAGGAGTTATGAAATTCTCCCACACATTCAAACAGCGCGCATTTTTTAAAGAAAAAAAAAAAGAAAAGAAAAAACATAAATAATAAAATAAATAATGAAAAAAAAAGAAAAAAGAAGCAGTTCCACAGTCCGTTGTCATCGTAAAAAAATAATAATAAAAAAATGAGTCGTAGGCAATTAAATAATTCTTTGCATAGAAAAGCTGATAGCATTAAATATATCATATCATATTATTATAAAGATGTACACCTTTAGACAAATTATAAACCTCATTTATAATAAATCAAAATTAAAGAATATAATTTGTAACGTTATGACAAAACAAAAAAGTATAAATCTTACATTCCCTTCAACGTGTATAAGTGTCTTTAACTTTAAAATATAAATAAAACCCCCAAAAAACAACAAAACAAATTTTTTCAAAAGCTATTCATCGCATGCTACCACTATAAATCATAAATATTTACCGGAATCTTCTTCAAATAAAAAAATAAAAAAGGTATGTACAGAAATAATATGTCGATGATAAATAAATACAACATAATATATTTATATACAGCTAATCATACCCTGATTGGTTATCATTGCATCCTACAAATCAATTCACCATTTCTTTCAACGTAAATTCATGCAGCTGCATCTTTCACCTCTGACCCTTTGCCCCCCCCACCCCCCAGGTGTCTCCCTCACACATCCTTTCTCTCTCTCTCTCTCAATTGTCTCCCTCACTGCTCACGCAACCTTTCTATATTCTCTCCATCTCTGTCTCAATCTCGATTCGGTTGTCTCCCTCACGCAACCTTTCTAGATTCTCTCCATCTCTGCCTCAATCTCAATTCAGTTGTCTCCCTCGTCGGAGGAGCTGTCGTTGTCCAAAGTCTGGGCTCTCTCGTCAAACAGATTCTTGGCATACTTGATTTCTTGAGCCACCTATGGACGACAAAGTACGGAGAGTAAATCTCAGACTCTGATACAAAACAGATGGCATATAATACAGACTCTGATACAACAGATGACATATGATACAGACTGATACAACAGATGACATATGATACAGACTCTGATACAACAGATGACATATGATACAGACTGATACAACAGATGACATATGATACAGACTGATACAACAGATGACATATGATACATACAAGGAAAGTTGCAACATGAGGGACCCAGGTTTTTTTGTTGTCACTCACTGGCACTGCAACATTTTCCTACCCATTATTCTGATTTTCTGATTCCCATCAGTGCACAAATAAAACCAATGATTTCATCCAGCATTTTTAAAGTAAAAGAAAAACACCTGACACATTATAACAGAACATACCTTTTTAGAAATGGACTGTTTCTCACAACGCACACACGGTTTGTTCAGGCTGGAGAGGTCATTCACGTTCGTCCTTCGGGTCAACTCCACAAAGAACTTGCCATCTATATTTAAAAAAAGGATGACAAGAAAAGATAAAAGATAAAAGAAGTAAAGTCCTTTCAAGCCTTGAGACCCATGGAGTCAATGTGGTTGGGTACTGTGGAAATTTTACCAAAGAGACAAAATTTTTTTTCCATCATTCTCCATATTTTGACCTCGGCCCAGGTGGCAACTTCCAAGTTTTCCTGTAACTGAAGAGTAACCACTGGGGTAACAGCAAAGTGTTTATCGGTAAAAATGTATGGACATCATGGTACATTGTTGTCCAATTTACTGGTAAAGAGGTTTGGACGCAGTGGGCTCATCACCTGCTCGTCTTAGATTTCTGATGCAGAGTCTTTCTAGCCATGTGTAAGGTGACGAGTGGTGTTAGTGGTGTTAGTCTTCGTCATTTGGGTTTACTTCCATTTATCATGTACACCCTTCATAGCTTAACATATGACTGGCCCCAACATTGCTTTCTGTGGTATAAAGGGGACTCGATAAACAAGATTTCTACCTAAATTGTCACATATTTTTTTTTCTTTTCAGATCTATATTAGATCATATACATACACTAGTCTATTTTTACATTATTTTAAAAGTAGACTTGGAACTAACCATGGATTTGCAAGCCAGCCCAGGGCCCACATATCCTTAAATCTACTATTTCACTATGTTGACCCCAGGGTCGACCTATCTCCTACCACAAAAACTGTGGAAATTTTACCAAAGAGGCCAATTTCTATTTTTTTCATTCTCCCTATCATTCTGACCTGTGGTGGTGCTGGTGCATTCCAGGATGGAGGCGTGGTCGATCTGAAGGACTATGTTGTCTTGGGAGGCGTTGCGCTGGTTGACAAAGTAGACCCTCCGGCTGCTGATCAGGGCGTAGATGTTCCCTTCCCCGCTGGAATAGTCTAGCTGTTCCATGGCCACCAGGCTGTTGAGGGAGGGAGGGAGGGAGGGGGAGGGAGGGAGAGCAAGGAGGATGTGGTTAGAGAAATACATTGAATATAATATTATTAGGTAACATGGGTAAAAATATATATTAATATGATTAACAAGAACTCACTCAAAAAAGCTAAGTTAGTCAATAAAAAATCTTACTTCTCTTATTTACTGAAGATCTTAACACAAAAAAAAAAAAGAAAAAGAAAAAAGAAAACAACAAAAGGGTAAAAAAAACCCCCCAAAAAACCCGAAAAAAACCTCAACAGAGGAACCAATAATACGTTTTTAAAAAGCCCAATCCCCCCCCCCCCCCCTCACCCACCCAAACCAAACAAACAAAACCAACAAATTATTAAACGACGAAAGGGAGGGAAGAAGAGGTACATAAATCTGATAAAACCAATGACAAACCTTTCTGAAAAGTCCTCGTTGTTGAGTTTGTGAAGCCGGGTCTGCGCGTCAGCCTGTGACAATGAGAAGATCGGCAAGAGGCCCCCTGGGCCCTGGGTGCATCGTCGGTGCCGTTCACGTTTGGGCCCTCTCTGGGAAGTCCTCGTGCTGCTGTCTCGGAGGGCGTTGGCCAGGCCGGAGGTCAGATCGAGCACGCCCGACACAGGTTTGGTGACTGTCCCTAGCACGCCTTTGCCCATGCCCTTGATGAGGCCCTGTCAGGGATAGGAGGAGGTTATAATTAGAAAAATAATCAAATAATAAATTCACTTTATTCATCCCAGGGGGAAATATGTCTTTAGGGTCAATTCCGAAGGAATAACCCAGGCGTCCGCCGCAGGGCATTGCCGCAAAGTGGGATTAAGGACTTGAGAAAAAAACAGGATTCGAAGCCATGACCTATCTAACCAATAGCGAGTGACTTAACCACTGCGCTACAGACTGATTCCCTTAACGGGGACAATAAGTACCCACTCGCGACGAAATGCTTATGAAATAACTTATCTAAAGGGCATCAAAGTGAATGCAAAATGTACCTGCTATTAAAATAAAATTTATTTCATGACTTACCCCAAATCCTTCGTTCTGAGCGCCGGCGATACTCTGCGACACCAAGCTGGTCATGCCCCCCAGAATGCCGTGGGAGAAACCTTTGAACCCTGCGATCACATGCTCACTGCTACGTCCAGAGGTGGTGGACCGAAGGGCCTCTCGTGTCTGGTTGTGACCGTCGTCCAGACTCACCGTGCTGATCCCGTCAGACAAGGAACTGACCACCTGTCGTTGTCATGGAAACATGTTTGTTTTTTTAAAACTTTAAATTTAAAACAAAAAAGAGTTCATTATTCGGAATTTAAAAAAAATGTTTTAGTTTAAAATACCCTTTTGGATACTGTGTGGAGGTGATTGATTGAAGAAGGTGTTGAATATAAAATCGCTGTAATTTGTTATAGATGTCTGAATGAAACAGCTCCCCAATATTATATTTATTACATTGAAGTGATTTTGTTAGTTTGTGTAAATGAGTGTGTGTGTCGTGTGTGTGTGTGTGTGTGTGTGTATGTATGTGTGTGTGTGAGTGTGTGTGTGTGATTGCGTGTGTGCATGCACATGCATTATTCCCAAGCGGAAATGAATCCTGAATCCTAAAACCTAAAACATACCCACCACCCTGACAACCTTACAAGATAAAACGCTAAACATTTGCCACCCCACCCATTATGGTTTAAAACTTGCCTTGGCAGTGGTGTTGGAGAAGCCGTGGGTCACGTTCTTCAACAGCCCGCTAACATTTCCGTCCTTCACAAAGCCTGTGATGCCCTCGGTAATGTCCAGGAACAATCCCAACGGATTGCCCAGGAAGTCGACGGAGCCGAGGATCTTAGCAGCCTGACCTCTCAACTCCTGAGGGGGACAAAAAAAAATGGAGAAACATGATGTTTTCTATATCAATATCGCAAAAAATGTGGCAAAAAGAAAATACTGGGTGGCTGCCAACAGACTACGCTGCAGGCACGCCAGAACAGCGTCCAACATGTATAGATGGGG
>JARFNW010096656.1:0-12992 GCA_031763155.1 Dirona albolineata
GCAAGTTTTGAGCGGCAATGTGAAAAAGACACTTAGACTTGGAATTGTGATAATTAGTGGGTAAAAAGAGCATTTAACAGTATTTTGTGTTTTTCTTGAAAGCATTAGTTTTGGACTTACACGGTTTGCGATTGTCACCGTCGATATGTGAAATACAAACGGCGGGTGGTTTATGTTTCAACTTCCTTAAGCTAGATGGCTGGCGTGGTATAATATTTTTTAAAAATTATTGGATCAAATAGTAAAGATCAAATTTTCTGAAAAGTGTGTCAAAACTAAAACTTGAGAATGTAGAAATATCAAACTCTAGAAGTAACAAATTGTTTGTTCCGTTCCAGGCTAGCCAGGCAGACGTAATGTCTGTTCACTCCATGGACGACACGCTGATGGCAAAGGCCCACTACTCTCCAAGACTGGCTGCTCCCTCCAAGATGGAACAAGCACTTACAGTATGTTTTTGGAAGGGCTTATACAATGTTATCACAAAGGATGTAAAAGTAATAGGAGGGTGAAATTCACATGATCAGACGAAGGGCCTGCAAACCTAATCTAGCTTGCTGACAGAATTGTGTGTGTTATGGTGTTGATTTTGCATTTAGTTGCTTTCTTTAGGATGTTGGTAAGCAGTGTAATTTTATGGATAGATAAATAAATGAATAGATAATAGATAGATAAATAAATCCCCTTTATTCATCCCAGTGGGAAATTTGTCTTTAGGGTCTCTTCCGAGGGTAGACCAGAATAACCCAGGCATCAGCCACAGTGCAGCGCCACAAAGTGGTATCAAGTTCTTTTAAAAAAAATCCAGTGCTTCCACCAAGATTTGAACCTGTGACCTCTCGAACCAAAGGCGGGTGACTTAACCACTGCGCCACTGGCTCCCCAGATAGGTTTCTTTTTTTAAAAAAAGCTTTTACAGGGAATGTGCATTTATCTGGTGTAGTGTGATTAACTCACATGTTGAGGAAATATTTATTCTTTTGTATGCACAGGAAATGAAACTGGAGCATGATCAATTGAATAAGGACTACAGTAAAATGTCCATTGAAAACCTGCGTCTGAGGGACAAGGTAGAATCGTTACAGATGAAACTCAGCGATAAACAAAATCAGGTATCCTACGACCATCCTAAAGTCTTTAGAAATTTTTAGAATTATCAGGGTCGAGACTATCTTGAGCAATGGAGACAGGATTAATGAGGCAATAACTATCTGTAATGCATGTTTTATTTTCATCCATGTTGAAACTACCTAAAGAAATTTATTTTCTAATACTAATATTTTTTACACGTTATTCTAATGCCTCACCTTATTATTTGCGTTCTTTCGAGAACTGTTATGCCACTGTTACGTTGCATTTGCATGAATTGCTTGATATTATGATATTAAGTTTTGAGTAAAACTGAGTTCATAAAATTTCATATTAATATGTTATACAACATGACATTCCAGCATTTATTTTACCCTAACATCCTGAATTCAGATCTTTGATTCATCTAATATATAAACCACAAACACCTCTTACATGAAATACATTAGGCTTCTTTGGACGTTATGTTTTTCAACTAACTTGTGTTCATTTGTTCCCCCTCTCTAACCCCCTTACCATGTACAGGACATCACCACACTACCCCCTCACATACAAGAGGAGGTAAGACATACAGTACTAGATAGATACATTTATGATAACTTAGTGACACTATTAGTGAGGTTTTTGACATATTATTAATAAAGAAACTATTTGTTGAAAAGATAAGTTTCAAGATTTTTCTTGATGAAAGATGGTATGTTTGGTGAGAACCTGATATATTCGGGGAGAACGTTCCAAAACATTAGCGCATGGAAAAAGAAAGAGCAGCCACCTGAAGACTTGGTTTTAACTTTTTTGGGTTATTAACAATATGCATATTTTTATGATACCAAGAACTCCATTTGCCCAAATTCCAATTTCCAACTCATTTGAAATGGTTGCAATTTATCAAGTGGTTTGTTAGATGTCAAATTAGTACCATATTGCATTGTTGGGACCAGTTCTGTGTCCAGACATGGATGACACACAATACACTTAAAGGCAAAAACCAGGACTTTGAAAGACATTTTTTCCCCGTTTTGTATTTCCAACACACATATTTTTCTATTGCTGCGATATATTTTTTCTTTTAATGAAAGAATCTGACATTGTTATTTGTCTGAAGTCGTGAGTGTTGACTGCTGTTTTTATTTGGCTTTACTTTTTATTTTCGATTCAGATTCAGAAACTAAAAACAGCATTAGAGGAGGAAAAACAGAAAAATAAACTGGAAGAGGAGGGTCACTCGGAGACAGTAAGTTTTATCTCATACACTATTTTGTGCTTAAATATTTTGTCTCCAGTTTGATACAAAACTTCTATTAATTTATACTTTGAGATTTTTATAGTTTAAAAAAAATTGAATAAGCTACTGTGTATATTTTGCTATCTTTAAGCAAACTTGTGAAAATTAAGAACAAAACTCAACCTAATAATGTACAAATTTGGTCTATATTATGGACTGTCTTTTTATCACTGATTCAAGTTATTTTTTTTCTCACCCCCATTTCCATTTTGCTGAGTATAAATCAATTTAACTGATTGAAAAATGACCAGGGTTGAATTGTCGTTTTATTAATGTCCAACTCCATTTTTTCACAAGTCATGCTCTTTGCTCAGTTAATGATTTGATTTGATGACTTGCAGGAGCTGACAAGTGAGCAGTCATCGGGTGTGAGCAAACAAATGGAGACGGACAGTGGAGCCAGCAGCACTGTTAGCGACTGGGTGGATCACGGTAAGAGTTTGGGATGGGAACTTTTTTACAAATTTGATATTTTTTCGTTTAACAACCATCATAGTCTTTAAAACGCCTCCGTTACTCTCAAGACTTCCTAATTCTCGTCCCATTTTAATCCTCTCAGAGAGTAGGTCCGTTTCCCTCTCAAGATTGTCATTCTCCCAGTTTTTACGCTCTCAAGAGGACAATTGACCCACTCGAACTTAAAAACGGGAGAATGACGATCTTGAAAGGAAAATGGACCCACAAGTTAGAGTGACTATCAAATTCCCAAACCGTTATGAATTAAAACGAAACATCTGGCACTTGAACCCAGTAAGTACTACATGGACATAAATATATAAATTGATAAAATTCAATTCAATAGAAAAATTCGCTTTTTTCATCCCAGTGTGAAATTTGTCTTTAGGGCCTATTCCGAGGGTAGACTGGAATAACCCAGGCGTTATCCACAGTCCAGCGCCTCAAAGGGGGATCCAGGTCTAGAGAAAAAAATTGCAGTGCTTCCACCGGAATTCGAACCCGCGACCTCTAGAACCAAAGGCGAGTGATATAACCACTGTGCCACCGGCTCCGCTTAAAGCCATCTTTACTTACATACCCATATTTTCTTTTATTATTTATCTTTTGCTTTATATGAATGGTTGAATAATTATTTTGTCTCTTGATTTTCAGGGGAGAAGGGCAGTGATCGAATGCAAGCCTTGCAAAATCAAATTGTGTCCCTGAAGCAAGAAAATGAAAAATTAAAAGCATCTGCCGTAAGTTTTTTCCATTTCATCATGGTAATTTTTGTCTCTATTTTTTCCTCCAATTTATTTTTTTATTCCATAAGATTTTGTCGTCATGGCCTTGAATCTAATTTTTCATTGATATGTTACTCTTCGTTGTTAACAGGTTTGCCTGAGATTGGTTTGGGATTCTTGTTGATCTTGTCACACAGTTATCAGATTATTTTTCGTTGCTCTCATTTTGGATTTATAAAATTGTAACATATGATCCCTTTTTAGTGATGTAAAAATAAATTTCCATTTGTAAAATTGATGAACCTTTTTCAGGTTGGAAATGACAGGCGGAAGGATGAAGTCACTCAGGTAAGGTTGCCTTATTCACTCTCTGCATGTTATTTGTCTCTATTTCACCTCATAACAATGTCGTTGATTTTTAATGGATATTCAAGTCATTTTACCTGATACATAATTGATGTATGGGCATGTCCTTCATGTTGTTTCATTATATTTTTTTCTATGTATAAAAGTTACATGCCTTAAATTAATTCTTTTTTTTTTTTACTAATCTTGATCCTTGTTTTGACTTATCCATAATTCTATTTGAACCAAAGAGAAACAACCTGTTCAAGAATATCACTTCACCCCAAAGTAAATCAAACATATCTTCCAAAATAAATCAAACAAACTACTTGTTCAAAAGAGGTCTTTCATTTTGGTCAGTTCAGACTAGTTTTACTGTTGATTTTATACCTAATTATGTTTAATTCATTTTCACATGATTTCAATGATAACAATTTTCACATTTTGAATTGATGCTAACCGTTCCATAATTTAAACACTGTAAACCACTGTTGCAGGCGGAATGTGCTAAAAATGTACCAACTGGGCCTGCAGACGTTGAAGAGCTTCTGCTAAAAAATAAAGAAAAGGATAAAGAAGTGGAAAGTCTTAAAAAAGAGATTGAGAGTTTACAGACCAAGCTTAATAACCAATCAGACGCCCAACGTCTGGATCTTCTCATTGCTGGTAGTCAAAGCTTTGAGGTAGGTGTACATATATAGTAAGTTAAGTCCTTTTGAGCTTTGAGGCCCAAAGAGCAGGTGCTTATCCCGGTTTCCGTAGCATGAAGCGGACAGAGTGGCAATACGTCACCCTTCTGGTTGGAACACTGATTACTTCCCAGCGGCAAGCTGGTACCCATTTTTACACCCGAGTCGAGTAAAGCAATTGGAGTAAAGTTTTTAGCTCAAGAGAAACAATGAAGAGACTGGGATAGGATTGGAACCCTCAAGTGCGGTTTTCCACATGTATACCAACATTTTAATCTCCTCTGCAGTTGAGGGATAGGCCATGTTTAGTTCTGATGATAGGGTTTCTTTTTTTGTTTTCTTTTCGGTCAGTTCTCTTAGGGTAGAAACGATTTCTCACAGATGTATGATATACCAGATGGAGAGGGGCTTCAGGAGTTGTAGTAGCAATGTTCCTGTTCAAATGTGTCCCTGGTTAGGCTGCTTAATTCGAGATTGAGAGGTTCCGAGTTCGAAGCTACTCATGTTGAGTCCTTGGAAAAGACTTTGTACATTTTTCCTCACTCAACTGTGAGTTCATTTACATGTCTGACTTATGACAAGGGAACTCCCTTTGTATTGCCACATCTGAGAAGGGTATTGTTCCGGCCCGGTGAGCCAGTGGCAGAGTGGTTAAATCACTCGCCTTTCGTTCGAGAGGTCGCGTTTGCGATTCCCGATGGAAGCACTGGATTTTTTCTCAAGATCTTGACCCCACATTGCAGCACTGCACTGCGGCTAACGCCAGTGTTATTCCGGTCTACCCTCGAAATAGACCGTAAAGTAAAATTTCCCCCTTGGGATAATAAAGGGAATTTGTTTATTTATATATATTCATGTTTTTCTTACTACCCATACAGCCAGGCAACCTTGTAATTTTTTTCTTATCTGAACATGTTTTTCAATTTTCCTTCTCAACTCTTTGGGGTAGCATACAGCATGAACTGCCAGCTTGGCACACTCGGACAAATCTCTGTAGAATCTGAATCTTGTTTTACTGACTTTTCTAATATGATCCTGTATTGTCTCTTTAGCAGCTGTGATAAATCAGAGACTTTGAAAAATGGCAGCAGCTCATTTTAAAAACTCAAATTAACCATTGTCGTGCCTGTGAAATATCCACTGCATTGTGATTTGCACATTTGCACCTTGTATGCAATAGATCAACCTTTGTTTTTAATAAATTTAGCAGTGACGTTGTGGTCATTGTCATTTCCTTTGGCTTGAGTCTTGTTTCTGACGTTCAATTTTTAGTTTCAATCAATGTTATCAGATGATTAACTCTCTATGGCTATAAAGTGCAATGGCTAGATGTTGAATGTTCATCATGTGTCTATTTCTTACCATTGAGTTATACACATGTTATGAAATTATATACACATTTCCCCCTCTACTTTCATTTTTGACTGCTTCCATTTCCCCATGGGGATGAAATAAAGTCTCTCATTTAATCTTATGTTAGCCAATGGCCAAATAATATTTTGCATTTAGAGTTGGAGCCAAGTGTAGGTTTCAAAACACATTTCTATTACTCTTACAGACGGAAGTCGACTTTGATGAGGAAGGCTTTGTCCAAGGACGTGACATGACGAAGGAGGAATTCCTGCAGGCTCAAAACCAGCAACTGAAAACTCATTGTGGCCTGCTGACCAAAGAGTTGGAAAAGTTACGGAGTCAGTTCTATGCTATTCTGGAGGCCGGTGACCAGCTTCAAGCCGACTACGACCAACAAGCTGTGAGTTTTTGAGGTCTTTTTACTTTTGAATTCAATTGACAGAAATGGTATTTTAACAAAAGGGTTTAATAGTTTCTCAGTCAATATCTTTTCGGGAATACATTTCCAAAATGAATAATGTTTACAAAATATGGAAAAAGAATTGTGCAAAGGTAAATGCCACTCAACTTTGGGAAAATGAAACATGATATCTTTGAGAAGTCATTTTGTTTTCATGTATAATTCGTTTTTTTGTTTACATATATTTTTAGATGGATATTTTTTGAAAATTTCGTAACATGAATGATGTGTGATGATGAATTTTCATTCCCTCTTTCTGCAGTTGGACAAAGATGCTTTACATGATCAGCTTGAACGCGCTCTCAAGGAGAAAGCTGAAGTCGTCAGTGAAAATGAATTTTTGCTATCTGACAATAACGCCTTGCACGAAGATTTGAAGAAACTGGTACACGAATTAGAAAAAATACAAGAGAAACTCCAGCAATCTCAAACTGAAAATGAAGAATTGAAACGCAGTGTCAATGTGGCGAGTAAGGTTGGAGAGGTGGCCCGACTCTTGGAGGAGAGAGATTTGCTGCAGCATAAATGGGACGAGTTGGATAAGACATCCAAAACCATGCAGGTGGGCTCTTGTTGATTATCTTCGATTAAAGGTAGTAATGATAGCGACTTATGTAAAAAAAAAAAAATAAAAAAAGACTCTCTCTCTCTCTCTCTCTCTCTCTCTCTGTCTCTCTCTCTCTCTCTCTCCCTCTCTCTCTCTCTCTCACACACACACACACACACACACACACACACACACACACAGACCCACTGACACACGGTTTCAGACAATCCTATCCCTGTTCCATCCCCATCTATGTGACCAGACTGACCACAGCTTCCTCCTGGAGGAAGTCCAGAGCCTCACCGAGTCGTGTGCCCAGATGTCGGTGGAACGAGACCAGCTTGCGGGTGAAGTGGAGGAAATGGGACCCATGTGCCAGCAGCTGGAATCCTTGCAGCAAGATTACAATCAGGCAAGCCTTTTTCTTCGCCTAAAAAAACCAAACTAATCTAAAAAAATTACATTTTGGCTTCTTGATCTGTTTTGTAAACTTTGCCTATTTTGTTAAAATGTTATATTTTGGTCTTGTGAATTCTCAAAGCTTTCTTCTAAAATTTTCAGTTTTGAGGTAGGTGATTGTGCAATCGTTTATGGCCATATGTACTTATCTTCATAAAATTGTATTACTTTAAAAGGAAAATGTTAATATTTACTATGACCACAATTCATTTTGTCTTCTTCGGTTTTTTTGGGTGGTTTTTTTCTAGCTTGAGCAAGACTTTGGAGATTTGCTGCGTGAAAAGGAATTGCTTGAGGTAGAATTGTCAGAAAGACCCAATGCTGATAATAAGATTGATAGCCGAAAGGAATCTATGCAGCTACAAAATGGAAATGTCCAAGACTTTACGGACCAATTGTTGAAATTATCCAAAGCTAACGCTGATATGGAAGAGAAGGTGAGCAGTTTTTGACATTTTAATGAAATAGATCAGTATTTTAAAGGAGGGTCATAAAGCATGTCTAAAAGTTGTGGAAAGTTTTTAGATATGCAACACTTTTTTGACACTTGTAAGGCCATTTCAAACATGACAGTAATTAAGAACCTTTTCTTAGAGGATTTGAACCTGGCATTTCTATAATTCACTGAGTATGCCGACAAAGAAAAAGCAATTTGGCTTAAAAACTATCGTCCAGATCATGGGTCAGCAACCAAAAGATTTTGACTGGTCGATATTTGGGCACCATGTTCTGGTGTTTGATTGAACACTTCCTATATTCAGAGCAATTTATGTCACCTACTGGCCAAGATCAGTGTGGTCCTTTCGTTTGTAACGATTTTAGATTTTAAATTTAAATTATTATTTTTGTACGCTAAGGTTAACTGCCTTTATTTGTTCCTCATCCTGTCTCTCTCTTTCTCTCCCCCCCTCCTTTTTTTTCCCACCAACCAGTCCGACACCAAAGAATCATTGCCACCATCTTCCAATAACAACCAAAGCAACTGTGTTAATTATCAAAATGACGCAAACAACAAAGGCAGCATTTCCCTGTCATTGGGGCATGGCGAGTCTCAGGAGGAGAATGAAAAGGGTGTGGATGTCAGTGAAGAGGAAAAGAAGAAGAACGAGGAGGAAATTGTCCGGTTAAAGAAGAAGATCGCTCACCTTACCAGTGAATTGTCTGTAAGTTAATTTTTTTGTGCTTTTATGACAGTTTTGGGGATTTTAAATTTTAGCTGAAAGTTATTATTAATTTTTTACGGAGACCCCATCTCGATATATTGAGATCTTTCAGAGAGAGAGGGAGAGAGAGAGAGGCGTCAATAGTCTTTGATAATTTTTCTGAACATTAAAGTCTTTTAAATTTGATTTTGTGATTATGCTGAGGGAAGTTATATTCATATAGGTTATTAGATTTGAGGATGTCGTCAAGACGCTAACAGATAAGAGAATGAAGTCTATAATTAGAAATGGATTATTGATGATTTCCATAACCTGTTATCTTCTCTCCTATGGAATTGTGCCTGTGTTTGAATCTTGTGGTAAATATGTAATGATGTCATTCCTCTTGAATATTCTCTCTTCTAGTGTAGGTGTTCTTTCACTGCACTGCACCGTCTTTTATTTTTTTAAGTCTTAGATTTTAAAAATAACTTTGAATTTAAGAAAGAAAAATATTTATAACATGCAATAAAACTCTCAATTAAAAAAAAGCTGCTGAAAGTCTCAAACTATGTTATAAAAGAACATTTTAAAAGGGATTTAATAGTCAAATTGTCTAAAAGAGAGAAAAGTCCATTAAAGAATGAAAAATGGGAGAGATCAAAATGTGTTCGTAGAAATCATGGACAATTTTACATGTAAACTTTTGTGTTGTGACAAAATGAAAAATAAGTAGATTAATAGAAAGATGAAAAAAAATAAAAAAATAACGGGTTATCTTTTGTACACTTGGAATTGTACCATTATTATAACTTTTTTCTTCTTCATACTTCCCTTGGGGGGGTGGGGGGGTGGAGGGGGGGGGGTGGAGGGGGGAGGGGAGGTTCACAAGCCTCTGGCAACCCACATTACTTAGCTGCGTTATTGACAATGGCTTTTACCTTATATAGAATTTATGGATGTGTGTTGACGCGGTTTGTGACTTTTAGGGAAGATTGGTTTCTTTTGGATGAAATCTGAAAATATGGTGATATTATAATGAGGGTAATTAAGGATATTTTTACAATCTCATTTTATATTAAAGTCTCACATATAATTTCCCCTTTTTGTTTGATACCATCAACTGGGGAAATCACCATATCTTCTTCCCTTTATTTTATTATATTTAATTTTTTTTCTATTTGGATAATTTTGGGCTTTTCATTCATTTTGAGTTAAAACCACCATTGCTTTTTCGTTCTTATTGTGGGAGTGGTGTTTGAATATTCACTTTCAGTGGGATGGAATTTGATTATCATTTCTTTATACCTTGTCTATTCATATCACAATTTTTTTTTTCATTCATAAAAACAAGAAACAGCATATAAACGCCTACATTTGTTTGTTTATCGAGTTCCCTTTATACCGCAATAAACAGTGTAGGGCCCAGCCATATATCAAACTCTGAAGGGTGCACATGACAAATAGAAGTAAATCCAAATGTCAATGAGGACTTACACCACTCATCACCTAACACATGGTTACAAAGACTGTGATCAGAGATTAAAGACAAGCAGGTGATGAGCCCACCCCGTTTTTACTAATTACTACTTATCAGTAACTGCAACAAAATTTCATCCACTTACAAAATCAGGTCGACACAAGACGATGGCCAGATTTTTACACATGGAGGTCAGCAGGTCTCGTTTGGTCACCTCCTCCGAGTCCAACGTAAAACTGTACAATTTCTCCTTCACTTGAGAATTGTCTCGACAAATCAGCCCAAACGCTGACCGACACTCTGAGGAATAGGGAACAACCAAAGCGAGATTCAGTAATGCTGCCAGACTCTCAAAACTTCCCAAACTTTTCATGCAACAGCACTTCACATTGACATGGCATTAACAATGGCGGATGCCTGTATAATTTGGTGAATGTGTATTTGGTGAATGTTTATATAAATATATATATACAAGAATATTCATAATTTACATTTATATAGCCTTATTCGTGATCACCACCATGCTCTTAGCGCTTTACAGTAGCACATTTACCCCGGGTAAGCAACAGAACACTCAACACTTTAATATGCCACACGCTGCCCGTTAGACACGAATACAATTTTTGAACAAGGGCATCGTTGCTTACTTATATATATGTATATTGGATGATGTTACATTAGCTTGAGACCATTTGTCGTATGCGACTAGACTAATGAAAATGAAATTGTCCGCCATTACCGTCTGCTTCAAAGACATCCAGGACCCGTTTGATGGCCGTCATGGCCACCATGTCCAGGTATTTGTAGGCCTTCTGGGGGGCCTTGTGGTGGGAGATGGCTGGACTTCGGCTGGACGAGGATGAGGCCAACACTTTTGTTCTTCTCTTACAGATCTGGGAGTGCGTGGGAAGAACACAAGACATGATCAGGGATGTAAATGGCAAACTAATTATAAACCTGAAAACATCTGCAAGACCAAAGATAGACTAGTGAGTCTGAAATCATAGCTTGTCACTAATATTTGAAAAAAGCAAAAGTCTGAAATCAGACAAAGCAAAAAGTCTGAAATCAGACAAAATCTGAAAGATTTACACCCCTGGATGATGATGACCATGTGAAAAGTGTTTTGTTTTTTTTCTTTTGGGTGTCTGTTACAGGCAAGAGAGGAGCGGCATTGATAGATGGAAAAGAAAAGAAATTTTTTTTTTAAATAGAGGCAGAGGCGGTTTGAAATAAATCCATAGAGTCAACCGCACTTATCCCGCAGCGTGAAGCAGACGGTGACAATGTTTCACCCTTCTGAACATGGCACTGGCCTATCGCAGTTTACTTCACCAGTTGTAAGCTGGTACCCATTTCTACACCTGGGTCCAGTGAGGCGATTGGTGTAAAGTTTTTTTCCCAAGAAAAATGAGGTGGCTGAGTTAAGATTCGAACCCACGACTTTCACCATAAGAATCTTCTGTCCTAACCACTTGACCATCTTGCCTCCTAAGAATATAATAAATAAAATTAAAATATAAGTGAATATCAATCAAGAAATGTTTTTATCCCACAATCTTTTCCATGCTCTTATCTTGTATCATCCTATCACATCACATAAGTCGTCACAAATGGAAAAGAAAGAGCCCGGTTTGCTTACCACAATACTATCGGAGAAAATGAAAAGTGACAGTGGATCCCCCCTCGATGAAATGTTTCCAGACAATTCCATCACATCCGCTCTCATCACAAAATGGCGATTTGACGACAACAGTGTAGCCTGCAAAGAATTCAAGCAAAATTTGTTTTGATGAACGTGTGGACATAAAGTAGCAACTGCGAACAATAGGTGAAAACAGTTTGCTTGAGTTTTTCATTTCTCAGAGATCGGTCTATTGTGCGTAAAAAGTTCAGTGACAAAAAAAAAGCTTTTCCAATGATTAATAAGGAATCTCATAATTTTTTAATTTTTTTTGGTACTTCCCGAATAGCAAGGTCAAGTTGCTGGTGAAAATTTTCTAACCATATTGTCCCATTGACAAAGTGCTAAAAAAAAGATAATATTAACAGTGGCGGTTCACCTCCTCCAAGGGCAACTAAAAATAAGTGCCGTTCGTTACAAGGCTTGTGGTTACTTGGGGTTCGATTCTTCTTACTGTTCACAATCATTTTTCTGATCTTGATCATTTTTGGTCTGGAAATGGGTTATTAGTGCCGTGATGGGTTTTGGCGATGACAGAGTGGCGCTCATTGTCCTCGTTTATCTACGTTTTGTCCACCAATGTGTCGGTAGATGGTGGTACAGAAAGAGTTAAAAAGTTTTACTGGGCTGTCTCTTGGATCTTGAAGACCTTACTAGTAATACGATTCATTAGGTCTTTCGGCGAGACATGAACAGGGGTGTAAATGGTAAACGAAAAAATAATCTGTAAACATCAGCAAGACCAAAGATAGACTAGTGAATCTGAAATCACAGTGTGCCACTTATATATGGAAAAACAAAAATGACTAAAATCAGACAAAGCTAAAAGTCTGAAAGATTTACACCCCTGCATGAATCTCATCTCATCTTGTCAGTTCTAGGTCTAGACCCAACGAGTAATTTACTCACAGGGCAGTGGTCGATATCGTTGACAATGTCAAACATGACCACCTGACTTTCCGTCTTCCTCTTGTCTTCATTGATGTGTCTGTGAGGGGGATAAGAAGAAGAAGAAAAAAGATGATGTTTGAAGACATGAGAGTGAGAGTGTATCAAAACCTAGTCCCACACCTATCTATCATCCCACCAACTCTAACTCTTTTCACTGACATTAGCCCAGCCTCCCTTGCAATAATCAACTGTATAACAGTTGTGTGGAGGCGAGGTGGCCTAGTGGTTAGGACAGTGGACTCTCATGGCAAAGGTCGTGGGTTCGAATCCTATCACTGCCACTTCGTTGTTTTTCTTGGGCAAGAAACTTTATTCCAATTGCCTCAC
>JARFNW010096767.1:0-12991 GCA_031763155.1 Dirona albolineata
AGTAGTAGTAGTAGTAGTAGTAGTAGTCGTAGTAGTAGTAGTAGTAGTAGTAGTAGTAGTAGTAGTAGTAGTAGTAGCAGTAGTAGTAGTCGTAGTTTTTATGTTTTTGTTGGACTTTTCTTGCTTTGTTTGTTGTTTGCTTGTTTGTTTTTGTGGGTTGTTCTTTTTTGGCTTTCAATAACAAATAACAGACCAAAGCGTCTGTAGCAACTGGTTTCGTTTTTAAAATTAAACTTTTGCAATATCTAGATATTTTTATCGACCAATGAACGGCCGGTAGTCGACCTATATTTAGCCAAGTGGAAAATGTTTCCGAGTAGATAAAAAATAGGTAATAAGTGTTACGAAGTTCAAGGCAAAGCCAGAGACGATGAACTTTGAACATATTTATAAACATCTATCGATGTAATTATCTTGTAGTACGTGACGAGTTACCAGCTTACAAAGGGTCCAGATTTCTGGGACATAACAATTACCATTAGTATTAGTGCCGTTTGATGTTGGTAAGCAGAAGAATATAAATTAAATTGATTGTTGTTCATATAATCATAATCATGATGTAAATCCTAGATACTTAGTTTATATTATTGATATATATCATAATAATATATGATTTTTCAAACAGTTAGCACCTGCCCTTGGCCTGTACTACAAGATAGTACTGTAAGTGTACTACTTACATATATAATGTATTGTGGACCCTAAGCCCTATATTATATATGTATAAAAACTGTATTGTCAACTTATTGCTTGCTACTTTAGCTCTAGAATATACTTCCTCTTTTTTTATGCACTCCATATCCATGCTCTATATATAATATAATAGTGAGCACATTACAGTACAGGCAGCTTTGGCTTTATATTTATATGCCTCATACTATAATACTAATAATACTATATTTTGACTATTGTATGATCCCCAGTGGGTATACAAATATCGCCTGCCTTCCTTCCTCAAGATTTTTAGGAAATGATGATGATGTTGGATGAAAAGAAAATCTTGTAACTCAATTGGTGTTGTTGTCATTAGCGGAATGAAAATGTTTACCCTTTTTTTTAAATTTTCACCTTCTCACTCTGCACTTCCATGAGCACACTTAAATATGTGTCGAAAATTAACTTTTTGAAGGCAGCCTCTCAGTGGCAGAAGCAGAAGTAGACTCTAATTCTACCCTTCAGATGTTTGGTACTGACAGACAAAGATTTTTTAGTATTATATTATATTAGTATGATGAGCCTAAATGGCTGCTCTGCTGTATGCTCCCCAAGGAAGTCAAGAATAAGGATATTGTTTTAATGTGGCCTGTGGGCCGTACTCTAAGGTTGATGCTTTCTTGTTGTGTTGAAAGGACCAGAATGGGAAACAAGTGTGTAGAAAATTTTTAAGGGAGTTTTAGATCTAGGTTGTTTTGTAATGATATAATAGATGAAAATGAATTATAACTTGATAAGATTTTATATTAATTTTTCAGCTTCGACAATGGCAGAAAGATTACAGACCATTGCAAGGCATCTAGCAGGAACACCTGGTCCTAACCCGTACAATATTGTATCCTTTCAGTTTGGTTAAATCTGTAGGACGTTTTTCCCATGGCATTTACATTGAGTATTATCTATTGGTAGGCCTACTTACCAATATGTTCCTTTGTTGCAAACTTTACTTAGGCCAACTTCAAGCTTTTAAATGCTGCAGTATGTATATTTCTGTTTTACTCCTGTTTTTAATAAATATAGTAATAAATTAAAATGTTGTTTACTTGCTGACACTGCTTGCATATTATATCATCATCTGGTCAAGTATTCTCCTCTGATATTGATGGAACGCCAGATCTTCCTGTCCGTCATGCAAGTCTTCAGCTCGCTTGCAGTCAGACCAGTGTCTTTCCTTTGCAGGTCTACGTAGCTAAGCTGTTGTCCTCCACATTCTTGAGGCCCATGGGTTGGCTCCCATAGAATGGTGTTGCTTACTGGGGCGTCGTTTTGTCTGAAGCTGTGGCCGGCAAATGTATATGTGTGTGTGTATGTGCATGTGTAAAACTGAAAGAGTTTTGAGGATTTGTCTGAAGTGAGAAACACTCAAACCGAGCAATGCCTTTTTTCTTTGTGTTGTATTATGGACCATGACTAAGATTGTCTTCCAAGACTTGTAATGTGACGTCGGCTCAGGCAAGTCTTCCTCCATCAGGCTCACTGAAATACACGGTTGATTCCTCTCTGCTCTCTCAAGAGCAACGGAAATTTTATGAAGAAAATGGATTTCTGGTCATAAAGAAACTGGTGCCTTCTGTCAAGCTAGATCGCTATAGGTAAGCTTCAAGAAAAAAAAATCAAATTTGATTACGCCTGCTGAAATTTAATTGACTTGTTTTTTGGGATGGGTTTTTTGTGATTTTAATACACCTAGGTTATAATCTTGTATTATTATGCAAGAATATTTGATTAATCAATTTATGGAACTTGAAACAATGAAATTTTGATTTATGTTTTTATTCTGTAACCTTGATTTCACAGCCTACAAAAACAAATCAATATATTGAAAATGCATCATGGTTAAGTATTTGTATTGGTTATCTCACTAACATATATATCCTTTTGAAATTGTGTTTTTCTAGCCAAATTGTTTTCTTCTGATCCCATTTCTTCAATATCTACTTAGAAGGTATCCGATATTGATGACCTGACATACAGTTACTGTTAATCCTAAACGATTTGCAAAGTCACAATCATTTCGGATCAGCCTTTTCTCAATGCATAATTTCATCTTTAATTAAGATATCGATCAATAACAAAAACATGCTTTTCTTCTTTTTTTTTTACAGGAAGAGGTTTGAGAAGATATGTAAAGAAAAGATAGCTGTCCCTGGCATGACGGTGATGAAGGACGTGGCCATCATGACCTCAGAGTTTATCCCTGGGGAGAAAGCTGTGGCCAAAATCCAGGATTTCCAGCACGATGATGAATTGTTTGATTACTGTACTTTGCCAGAGGTGAGACATGAAGAGGCAAAAATATAATGAATGAATTGGACCATTTTAAGAATGCCCGTTTAAGATTCATCACCATGCACTATTTATTTGCCTAGGTATCAAAATTCCTTGCTTTACCTTCATTATTGTGGACGATAAACACCAAGGCTGTAGCAAATGTGTTTGTTGGTTATCTTAACAACACTATGTTGTGTTTCAATGTATTTCAATGTTAAAGGTCTCTGTGATACTCTGTCGCTACTACTGTTCTGCTCAACTGTGAAATGGAACACCCTGAATGCAAAAGGCATCAAAACTTATGCCACCTAAACACCATACAGCTTGAGTCTAATTTTAATGGTGTTTCCATTTGAATCGATTCAGTCCTATTGTCATTGTCATATAAAAGGGACAAAACATGTACTTTCTGTAGACGTGCTTCGTGACTTCATGGTGGATGTGAATCTATTCTGGCATTTGTATTTTTTTAATACCATAATGGTAATGGCATTAATATTAATGATGATTAATGGCTCTTTATATTATGTATATCCGCCATGGTGCTTTGCTCGCTTTACAAGAAATGAACGAAATAAAGAAAAGAAGTGAATACAATTGTACAATGTAAGCGTAGGTTATCACTGTTGTGATTGGTAATTTGTAGCCGATAATTTTGTATGATTTGATATGATTGTATGATTTGGTTTTATTGCCTCAGGTTGTCAAGTATGTTGAAAGCATCATTGGACCTGATCTCATGTCCATTCACACCATGTTCATCAACAAACCTCCAGATCCAGGTAGGGCATTTGTTTGTTGGTTTCTTTTTCATTTAATATTATATATAGATTAGATTAGAATGAAAAAAATGACAAAAAAACAAATATATATATATCTAGCTTCGATTCATCCTTATTAATGACATAAATGTCTTTGCTTCCGGGAACGAATAATTCACAATCACTGACATTGTAAAAAAAAAATTCCAAACAAGATAAAAATTACTTGACAGGAAGTGTGCACTAAATCAAACCAAAGTAATGGCAATTTGATATTTTGTTCTAGGAAATGAAACGGATCGAAACTCATGGCACTTTTTTTTTTTAAGAAAGAAAATAATTTTTTTAATGAATTTAAACAAAATAGAAATTACTTAACATGTTTTTAATAAATAATATTGACGTCCTGGCAGAATTGAAATTCTACCCACTAGACACAGTGGGTTGATCACCTGCTTGTCTTCGATTCTTGATCCAAAGCACCTCAGGTTCTGTTCCATAGAGCTTGTCCCTACACTGCCCTGTGGTGTAAAAGGAAATGGATAGGAAAGAAAGTTATTAATATTGCATAACTTCTGTATATTTCTCAGGCAATGAAAGGTTTGATTTTTCCCATCCCTTTCAGGAAACATGACCTCCAGGCACCCAATGCACCAAGACTTGCATTACTTCCCCTTCCGGCCCAGTGATCGAATTGTCTGCTCATGGACTGCGATGCAAAAGGTCAACCGTCAAAACGGATGCCTTGTAGTGATTCCTGGTAGCCACAAAGGACACCTTCTTCCCCACGAATACCCAAAATGGGAGGTAACCCACTTGAACTTGAATGTCTTTGTTATCGTGTGACCCAGTTGTTGCAGGACGAGATCTTGAATACCTAAGTCTGATATGTCCATCATCTGACAGTGAAACATGACTATTTTCTCTTCGTTATATTTGTACCAGCAATTGCACAGAACAATGTAGTCCATTTTGTCTGGAGGCTTTTGATGGCTGAGTGGATGAGGCATTGCACTGCAACCTGGGTGAACCGGGTTCGAGCAGGCAATTCATTTTTTTCCTTGGGCAAGATTGTTAACCCCTGATTTGCTCACTTGAACATGGGTGATTCCTGTTGACATAAGGCTAATGCTTGATGGATTATCTTATTCCTTCTTAGGAATGCTTGGCGACGGCTCCTTACGGTGCCGCGCGACAGACTGAATTTATTTTTTTCTTTCTTTTTTGCCATCAACTAACACTTATTCATTTCCATAGACAGCTTTACTATTAAAAATTTTCCTTTTACTTGTTTCATTTTCTAGGGTGGAGTGAACAAGTTGTACCACGGCATCCAGAACTATGACCCCAGTCAAAGTCGTGTTTATTTGGAGATGGAGGAGGGGGACACTGTGTTCTTCCATCCAATCCTCATTCACGGCTCCGGCTCCAACAAGACGAATGCATTTAGAAAGGTAATGTTGACATGCGGGATTCATTACATACTTTAAGTGTTTTTAAAGATAAAAGGAAAAGTTTTGAATGTGACGTTCAGGAATGGACTGGAAAGAGTGGCGTAGAAGCTGGAAGACTTGCCATAGGTAGAGGGAATTTTCACAACACAATTTGTTGGGTTTTCTTTCAATTTATGTCAATGTCAATCAATAGTGGAAAACGGTTTTACATTCTCAAAGTGTCGATCTTTTCTTCTTTATTTTTGTTTTTATTTTCCATATTCCACAAAAGTAACACTGAAATATGGATTTACTCAATAGTATTGAGCGCCAAAGTTGCATACATTGTTTCATCAGGATTTGTTTGTTGTTTTGGTACTTCCGGAATAGCAAGGTCGAGTTTCAGATGGGTATTTGAATTAAACATTAACTAACTCCCATTAAGCCTCTTTTCATTTCCTTTTTCTTTTGTATTGTCTCCCCCTACCCCCTCATCACAGTCCATTTCCAGTCACTACGCCAGTGGCAAGTGTTATGTGGAGGATGTCCGTCAAACCAGCCAGAAACTGATTGTGGATGAAACCAATGAGATTATCCAAAAACGTTATGCTCCAAACGGAGAGGATTTCCAACTTGAATTTTCTGTAAGTATAATTTGACCGGATAATCGCTGCAAAAATATTATGTGTGGCAGACTAGTTTCCTATGAAGATGCCACTTCATAATTTCCTTCAAAGTGTTCCTTAAGACAGGATGCATACCTACCTTTTTTTTCTCTAAGTGTTATTGTGCCATGTGTGAAAGTGTGTGTGTGAAAGTGTGTGTGTGAAAGTGTGTGTGTGAAAGTGTGTGGGTGTGAAAGTGTGTGTGTGAAAGTGTGTGTGTGAAAGTGTGTGTGTGAAAGTGTGTGTGAAAGTGTGTGTGTGAAAGTGTGTGTGTGAAAGTGTGTGTGTGAATGTGTGTGTGTGAAAGTGTGTGTGTGAAAGTGTGTGTGTGAAAGTGTGTGTTACTAAGGTGAAGTGCATAGAGCCTGATGACAATGGTATGAAGTGTTACCCTATATAAAAATAAATACCATATTGTGTTATCGTTATTATTGTATAACTGAAACTTTGTCTCTGTCTATGTGGCATTACTTACATTAGCTGGATAAATGCAAGCTACATAACGGGACACAATTATTCGCCCTCAACACAAAAGTTAAAATGAAAAAGAAGTAAAAAAAGATGGTGAAAATCAAGTCTAGATGGGAAAACCCTCAGTACTCGTAAAATGTTTATAAGTACAAGTGGCTTTTTCTGACAATGAATTACCAATGGCGTTATTTTCCAATCTGTTTCAAGGAAATGTGGAAACTGAAGAGCCGGTTGGTCCAGGGCCAGGGATTTGACGATTGAACTTTGACCTTCAAGATCAAGACATAAGGAATGCTCCACTACAATGCATACAACATTTTTGGACAAAAACGTTTCTTCTTGATTGATTGAAGTAACACAACATTTGACGGGTTGTGTGTGTAATTTCTCCGTCTGTGATTTAATTTGTATATTTATGCTTTTGTTGTTTTTGAATTGTTAATTAATAATAATACTATAATTGAATAGGGTATAATGAAATTTATTTTATGTATTCCCATGATTCTGTTTGCAGTTCTAGATGTGTCAAACTGTTACTCTAGGAAAGCTAAATGTGTCTTCTCGTACTACAGTCCTTATTGTTATTAGATCCAGTCAGCTCCTCTGGATGGCCACAACAACATTTTTTTGTCTTGGACAGGTTTCTGTCAGTTAGTTTTGCCATTTTCAAAACTGTTTTGAAAGTAATTATTTTCAGCTCTTTCCGTGAATTTCATACAGATGAAATATTTTTTCTAAATTTCCAGTGCATAAATTTTTGTCTTAAATAGGTATATTTGTCAAATGGCAATGGAATTTCTTTTCCGTTCCATGTTGGACCGGCTCTCTTCTTGACAGGTGAAAAATGGAGGAATTTGTCAACGGCCGCTCTGACAGTTTTCTTTTGAGGCAGGTTTGACTTTGATCTAACTGCATTTGGTTGTGAAGGGGGAAAAAATAGTCACCCAAATATTATTTTATGCATGATTTTTATTGTATTCTATGCAGCAGATTTCAAGTTTCTTTGTGATTTTTTTAATTTTGATTAGACAAAGGAGAGAGTCGACATTCCTAACAAACTAGGCCTGCAGTTGTATGACAGAACCTTAAGGCCATGCTCATGTAAGCCATTGTTTGACCTCTGATGGGTCAGGGAGACCCTTGTGAGTTTGTTTATATTTTTGCAGAATAGTACTAGTATGTGAATTCTTATTACAAACAATGGGACTAAATGTTCAATTCATATATCAATAAATGTTCTTCTTTGTAATTTTTTTTTTCTTTCCTGTTTCTTCATAAGTGAAACAACTGTTACCAGCCTTCTCGGATGGAGAGAAAAACAAGAGGTTCACTAGGCACGTTAAAGAACCCTTGGCAGTTGCAAAATCTTTAGGAGAAGGCCACTTGTGGCCACTGTCCCAGTGAATTTGAATTTCTACCCTCTAGTGGGTTGATCACCTGCTTGTCTTTGATTCTTGATCCAAAGAGTTTCCAGTTTTATGTTGGTAGTCCTTAGTCTGCACCTCGGTATAGAAAGGAATTGATTAGAAAGAAAGAAATGTATATACATCACCAAAGCTCTTTCTGTCGATTTACCCAGTAAATTAACTCATTTTCTGAAAACGAAAAAGTGATACTGTCCATTCAACAACTTAATCTAATGTTTGGGTCATCGTAGGTTTACCTAAAACTGTTTGACGCCTCACTGCATATTAAAGCATGTCTGACAATTAATTAATTGGGATTGTTGAAAAGCAAACTTTTGATCATAGCCCATACCTGCTTCCTCAACTCTTAGACCAATGCAGACTACATCTGTGAACAGACAGGTTCACAATTCGACTGTCACATAAATTGCCGTATGCTGATATTTGTCCTGTACAGTGTTTGATTTTTTTATATGCGCCAATAAATTTGTTTTTAGTTGTCAAATTTTGTTTTTCAGCACATTTAAATTTTTAATAAAGAGAATAATAAAGTGCCTTGCATCAAGGATTATGCAGATGCAATAAAGTGATTTTTAAATATGTGTGTGTGTGTGTTTGTTTGTTTCCATCTTAATTACATATTGTCCAATGCTATCAAGAAGAAGAATCAAACCTTAAACCTGTCCTTCCAATGATTCACTGTGGAGCTAACAACTCGATCATTTCAGAAATCTATCCATCAGCATACAAAAAAACAACTGACATCACTGTATAGTTACTTTGCATAAACACACGTTTAGTACATGACACTGACATACTGATTGTGTGTTTATGCAAAGTAATTGTAACGTAAATATTTGGTCAGCAGGCATACGCGTGTGATTTAGGCAGAGTGTGCAAATTAATCCAGCGAGTTTCACAATCTCTGTATTTTGGCATTGGAATCCCCACTTTATACATTGTATAAATGCACACTTTTTCATCCTCCTATAATTTGTGTTTAACACTTTGCCTTGTCATACCAGAATGTCCCTTGCCACACCTTGCCTTTTTAGGTGAACAGTCAAACCCAATGTGTTGTAGTTGTATACAAAAAGTTCACTGACAAATACTAACACGACACACGACTGCGAAACTCTCAGGATCACACTTGCAGCTAAACAAAGACCTTACCCTGAATACTAATAATAACATTAACATGATCTTTATAGTCCATGAAAGGCAATGTTTTGTTAGGTTTACAAATACTCATTTCAAAGCAGAAACATGAATCTTAATTAGACTATGTAAGCAAGCATATCGATGTAAACAAGTGTAAGCAAACACAGAAATTCTTACACGACGAATTACA
The DNA here is from genome assembly GCA_031763155.1 of Dirona albolineata. Taxonomy (NCBI): domain Eukaryota; kingdom Metazoa; phylum Mollusca; class Gastropoda; order Nudibranchia; family Dironidae; genus Dirona; species Dirona albolineata. The sequence goes on from JARFNW010096767.1 coordinate 9,073, forward strand.
TAAGGCTATGTCTCCTTATGCGAGCGATTATCAAGGGTCACATGATTATCTCATTCGCGAACGGCCAAAGTATTTAATCTCCTGAAGCGAATTCTCGTCTCGTCTGAAAGACTGGCAACGACAAGCGACGGAAGTGATTGAGGAGGACTTTTTTTTTAGTATCAACATGGACACAGCAACGCCCTCTTCTGTGTATATGTTCATGTCCAGTAGTGTTGCTATTCTCACTGATTTTAAACAATTCAAAATGTCACGTCATAGATATTGGGTATGTTGAAATGTTAAATTGAAGATGACGTGAACATGGAGCTTACCATCATCTTGTGATGGAGTTGGAATTAGATAATGTCAAATGTCAACTATTCTTCCAAAAACTATTAATATAATCTTGGTCTCTGCATTCTTTCATTTGTGGGTTATAAATTGCAGGCACCCCACGAATGAGTGTGATCAAACGCACAACTTTTGTTGATGTTTCCGCCATGTTTGACAATGGGCCTTCACAGAACTACTGCACGTGGGATCGGATTCATTACACACTCAGGTCAACACAAGACATATTTTTGACCAATGGATATGCTTTAAATCAGTCACACCCCCAGTCAGTTGCAAGCGACTAGCTCTCTGATCGCTACATGACTCCATCACAAGTGACGGCTACGATAGACTTGATGTCGCACCACGGATAAGGAGATGACTTCTCATAAATCTTATTTGATTGAGTTTGGAGCGCTGCTAAAGGTTGCTTCTATGGGCAAAATAGACAAGTCGTCCATGGTAGTGCGGCAAGAGAAAAAATGGCTGCTCGTTGATTGGGTAAAGTGTGTGTAAGGCCGACCTTCCATAGAGAAGTACACGGCTCACGACATGTCGGCACACGACGTGCGACAGGTCTTGACCCCCTCACATAGGAGACGCAGCAAGCGACAAGTCAGAACGGCATAGGCAGTTACACTTCCTTTCGTCATCATGAATTCTTCTCATGGAAGATACTTTGCTTGCACTAGCATTGCTAATAAATACAAAGAAGGAGAGTGCAAAGTGCACCACGTGGTGTCATGAACATTTTCTCTTGAAGAGGACAAGAGGAGAGTTTCAAAGAACTTTTTGCTCATTGATGACACTTAAAGATGCCAAATCCAAATTGTTCTTCAACTGTCTAAGAATGTCATACAAACTTATGAGGAACTCAAGACACTAGTGCTTCCACATCTGGAACCCGTGGGTTGTAATTGGCGGGATCCTATGTCTGGAAATTTACTATCAATATTTTCCCAAACTTGTTTTCTTTGTTATTTGTTATGGTACTCTGGGTTTTGGGGGTCCCAAATAAGTGGCCGGGCGCTCACAAGCTTAATAAGTTTCTTCTTGTAGTCGTCCATCTCAAGTTCACCTGCACTGCACACTTCACAAAAAGTGAACAAGTTGACTTTTCAACACACGCAGTTTTCGTTACCGTGCAAGTAAAGTCCTTTAGAGCCTTGAGGCCCATAGAGCCGGTGCTCATCCCGGTTTCCGTAGCGTGAAGCGGACTGAGTGACAATACGTCACCCTTCTGGATAGGACGCTGGTCTATCGCAGATTACTTCCCCAGCTGTAAGCTGGTATCCATTTTTACACCTGGGTGGAGTGAGGCAATTGGAGTAAAGTTTCTTGCCCAAGAAAAACAACGAAGTGGCAGTAGGATTCGAACCCACGACCTTCGCCATGAGAGTCCGCTGTCCTAACCACGAGGCCACCTCGCCTCCTTACCGTGTAAGGCGGTACTCTAAATCTTTGTGCCCACTTTTGTTTTCCCCTTGTGTGCCTCATGCCGTGTGCTTTCCTATGGAAGGTCGGCCTAAAAAGCAACTTTCTGTTTTCATACGCCAAAGTATTTCTTGACCCTGACCAAAGGTGTTCTTATAAGCAAAGAGAGAGGTCCAGTCCAATTCAACTTATGTTTCTCTCAGCTCTTGTCACATTTCACCAAATATCACATCACTAAGAGTACTAATAGTAGGAGGCCTACAGAAATCAAACCTATGTCAAATGGAATATCTATAAATAGACTATAATGTGACTAACAATACAAGCCAACAAGTAAGCATTTCATTTTCAAAGGAAACAACAACATTATTCATTGCGTTTATTCAAAAGCCAAAGAAAAGCTGGACAGGAATAATAACAAAGTTCCACAACCATACTCTTAAGAATCATGGCAAAATGCATTCTAAAAATAGGACTTGATATAATAATCATAATATAAGTAACACGGGTAAGACATGGATTTCTGTCATATGATTTCTTTAAAGGAATCAAAACTGATTAGAAAATTAAGTGCTGGCCCAGATGGTGTAAAATTCAACCTGAGTTGGAAGTAAGATCATCAGAATATTCATAGCATCATCATAGACCTAAGGGAAATGATGTCATCATGTTCTTGCACAAGTGCAAACACTGTCATTAATAATTACATAAAAAAATTGAATTGAATGTTGAATGGCATCAAATATGATTGTGCCAAAATGTGCTGACAGTTTACGGGTGGGAGGGGAGAAAAAATAAACAAAGTAACAAACTTTAAAGCAATCTGAAAGTCAATGAAAATATACCTACTCCAATCTTCACCCGTTACTCTGTAGTCGTTTTAAGTCTGGATGTTTGCAGTGGTAAAACTCACCTACATCAAACAAATAAATCAAGGGAAATAATCCAGTAAATGATACAAATGAACCCTGAACATTATTTGACAGAGAACCCTTCATGCCTACATAGTGCATTCTAAGGACACATAGTGAATGGACATGTATCAATATCATAAAGGTAATATGCAACGTTTGTGTATATAATGAAGACGATGAATACCGACACCAGTTACAGATGGCTCAGCTATATTCTTTTGTTCAATGATGCGTCAGAGTTGATTTAAAAAAGCAGACTAATTATTTAAAATTGATTCAAATTACCATTAAGCTTGCTTGTCCCTGATGCGATATTTTGGAAATGTAGTAGTAGTAGTAGTATATCTATACCTTAATAAATGCGTTTATTTCAAAATGTTTCACATGCTAGCTATAACCAATTATGAGAGAGAAATATCCATTACGGTACCCAACTTTTAAGAGGATGAAAGGAAGACAAATCACACATCATAAACATATCAAAGTTTATCTGACAAACAACATCTTAAAGCCCTGATATAACAAGAAATTTCTCTCTCAATATTGTGACCCTTTGACCCCTGAAAGCAAATGCCATACATCCCACCCCCTTTCTATGTAAATATGTGACTGTGTAAATAAGGTGGTAGAAATCCACTCTTGTCTTCTTCAGCTGCTAAGATCAGTTATCGGAGGCGTAGGACCGAACAGGCACAGTGGTGATGCGACTGGAAAGTTGTCCATTGTGAGAGCTAGATGAAGAAGAAAATATAAGTAGATTCAAATTCAAATATTCTGATTCTGATTTCAATTAAAAGGCAATAATGTATTCAGTTGCTGTAGAGTAGAGGCAGATAAAACTAATGGTAGAATCTATATAGGCACCATAGTTATTATATCTAGCTTCAATGGTAAAACAATAAACAAAAACTAGACCATTTCCGAAAGTGTGACATAGTTATCTCCTTCCAGGCCACGTAAGAATATAGTTTAGTATGACAAGGCTAGCTTCTCCTCAAAAAGAAATTGGTCACTAACGTTATTTTCCCTTGTCCCGTTACTTTGTAATAACATTCATACGCAAACATTTGAACTGTCTAAACCATTTTACCTTATCCCTTTCACATACAGTGCAACTTCTGGATAACGACATCGCCCGGGTCCGGAAAATTATGTCGTTATCCGGGGGTGTCGTTGCTTCGAGGTTTCATGATAATACACATCCCAACCACGTTAGAATGTGTATTTTTCCTGTTTAATAGTTACGCAGTCACTCC
>JARFNW010096878.1:0-12989 GCA_031763155.1 Dirona albolineata
TTTCGGCGTAGGTGCTGTAACCCAAGCGGGGGTGGCTAATGGGTACTCGGCCTTGCCAAAGGGCCTCCCATGATTTGCTTCAGCGTGTGCCACGAAAGTACAACAGTCCAAAAGTGCTTTAAGCATGCTGGCTTTATACCAGAAAGTGAGCAAGACTCGGCTGCTTCGTCAACCTCAGAGGATGTAACACCCCCCTCAAGAGACGAACGATGTCAGTGACTTGATTCGTCAGTTCACCACCCTCACAGATCCAACTCAAGCAATGAGCATTGAGGATTACATCAACGTTGAGGAAGGAGTACAAACTGCAGAAACAATGTCACTCACAGACATTGCTGCATCAGTGCAACCACCTACTGAAGACAACGGTGATGATGACCAAGAGGATGATGAGCCTGTGCTGCCTCAAGTGTCGAGCAAAGCTGTTATCCAAGCTCTGACACAAGTGTGTGCTTTTGTCATGCAACAAGGAGACAGTGCATCCTCAAGCAAAGCATTTCAGCAAGTAATTGCTCTTGAAAATTCAGTCCAAGAGATTGCCAGTATGGCAAAAAAACAAACAACAATTGATTCCTTTTTCCAGCGCATTCCCCACACAACCCTTCCCAATTGAATTGAAAAAAAATATGAACCAATTATTGATTTTAAAAAACCAAACAAACAAAAAAAACCACCTTCACCTCCGACTTGCACTACAATTTTGCTACGCAAGGGAAGTAATCATGTAGTAATTTGACTTTATTTTGTTACTTCCCTTGGGGGGTTATTACCTTGACTCCAACGAACTATTAAAACTGACCAAATCGATTTTGTTAAATGTCCTTGTGGCCAGTTTCTTTTTAACAAGAAATTTAAAGTCTTAAAGTTAAAGAGAGTTTCACGGTTCGAGAAATGTTTTAGATGCTCAATCCAGGATAAATTGGGATCCCTGGGTACTGAAAACTTGCTGTGATATTATCATAAATGATTGGTGAATGCCATTCACATATATAAGGTGTCATTACTATCTGTCCATCTATCATAAATTCTTTCCTATCAACTTTAACAAATTTGGAAACAAGGTGTTTCCCGCATTTCCTTTTCATTCTCTCTTGAGGAAGAGTCAATCCCAACGCTTTAAACAATTTTCTCTTTCTCCGTAATTGGGTCCATGTTAGACCTATAGTTTCTTTCATGGCTAGAGCTGTCTCTGTCGTCATCAATCATTTTTCTTTTATCCCAGCTTTGGCGGTCATTTCACGTCTAGTCTTAATGGGTAGGATCTTCAGTTCAGAAACCTGCTGAACGTCGGTGGAAGTCTTTGACCTGCCGGCAATCTGCTCTCTCACCCTTTGTACCAATTTTGCTCTTTTCTTCTTTGTGGGTGTTTCAACAGATTTGCTTTCTTTCCTGGGCATGACAATCTTTCTAAGGACAATTGGTTGTCCTCTCGTTTTGCATGTGGTTTTCTCTTGTGGATTTTGATAAAGTTTTCCTGGGACAAACTTGGTATGGAGTTTTTCTTCTAACTTGCTAAAGGGTTCATCATAGGTTTGCTCACATAACTCGGTTAGCAATGTCGTGTAGTGTTTGTCCATGGGTGATGTGGTACTGTCAATAAAGTTTGGTGTAGATGAAGCTTGGGGGGTGACAATGTCAGTCAGTGAGATGGAATGTGCCATTTGGTCTTGGCTTGGTGTATGTGTGATTTCGAAAGATGTACTTGGTTCATTTATTGTTGTTGTTGTTGTAAGATCTATTTGAGGTGTTACAGCTACTGCTAGTGACGTATGATCAATTTCATTGTCTGCTGGTATTAATGTGACACATGTACCGACTTGTGAGTCTGAGTCGCTAGGACCAGGATTAGAAGAAGTATGGACTCTTTTCTGTCCATGAAATGAAAACGAATTAAAATGGGATCAAATTGAACACTGTTCAATAATAACTTGGGGATCAAATTCTACCCACAGATTTGTAGTAGTCACACACACACACCACACTCTTTAGATTTAATAACATACCTTTGCACTTTTTTCTTTTTATTGTTCCTATTTTGAACATATAGTTGTAGAATGTTTATTGATAATATCGTTTGAAATGTTAATGTCGCACATAAAAAAAATATTGTCGTTTTCATATATGCACACAGAATTGTTTTATTCCTAGAATCTTTTTGTTTTCTAGTCCATGAACGATCACAAGACAGTCTACAAGTTGATTTACACATTGATTGTGATGTTGAAGAGTGTGAGCCATTGTTTATCACAAAGTCTAGATACCTATCAAAAACATAATACATCTGTGATCGCGGAACATGGGCATTGTCATCTTTGCAACATTCTAGTTACATTAATATTAGGATCAAATTTATAAAACTTTGCCTGATTAAAGTACAGTGCAACTTCCGGATAACGACACCCCTGAATAACGGCAATCTATGGATAGCAACGTTGATCTCTGGTCCCGATTTTTTTGCTATATATTATTAGTAATAAAAACCTTGAAATAGCGACATACATTTTAGTAAAGCCCCAGTTTAGTGACATCGCTGTTGCCATCGGGTATACAGAAACGGCACTATCGACAGTGTCATTACCGATCGCTGTTAGAGTTATGCGTCGCCATTTAGACGTCAGTTTGTTTTGTTGTTCATTTGTTTTTGTTTGGTTTTTTAAATAAAAGTGACGACGGACATCAATGACTTGAAAAAAACCCCTGAAACTTTGTTTTTAGGGTAGTCGGTCTAAAAATGTACAGATCAGCGAGTCCGCAAAGGGCAGCGGTCACTGGTACAGTGCAACTTTCGGATAAACTACAGAGGGAAAATGACGAGCACAAGATCAAATCAATGACAATACACATCAGAGTGACAGCATAACTATTAAACCCTTTGTCAACAGGAAAAATACACATTCTAACGTGGTTGGGACGTGTCTTATCACAGGCACTGGTCTGCGCATCGCATCGTTATATTCACGGGTCTCACCACGCCCTCTTTGTCTGCTATCCTGAAAACCTCAGAATAATGACACCCCTGGATAACGACATAATTTTCCGGTCCCGGGCGATGTCGTTATCCGGAAGTTGCACTGTATATGCAAAAAGCCAGAATACTTTCCATGGTTGCTCTACAAAATAAAGTGGAAAGTGTTTTGTCAACATTGAACTGACTCTATGATGCTATGGCGGTTTGAAAGTGAATAAAATCACTTAAATCGCCTTATAAAAACGAACCCAAGAAGGGCGGCGCAGGTAACTCATCCACAAGTTATATTTTGCGAATAGAGTTTGAAATATTAATTTGTATATGAGTATCATATTCATATAGTCTATAAATCACTTGAATATCTCTATGTTTGGAACTTCGCTTACAACGCAAAAACTGAAGCTGTATATTAATATTAATAGATCTGGCATCTGACATTCTTTGTCTTCCTTTTTTATGTTTAACGCGTTTTTATCACGCCATTGGTTAATTAGCAATTAAATGTGACATCACTAAATTACTAATCTGTGCCACTACCTGTTGCTACCTGGCGACAGGAGAGATGACCCCAGTAAAGAGGTCAAGTTGTCAGCAGACGGGGAAAACTAAAGTAGTGCTAAAGTGACGCCGTGTGTGATCAGGTTTCTTAAAGAGAGATTTCTATTGAATTCATTGTTTCAGTCAGATATTTGTCTCATGTCAGCATGAAAATCGAGCTTCTAGGGGGAGTCACTTTGAGCAACCATACTCTTAGAGGGATAAATTTATAATTTAGAAAACAAATCTGCTTCGTGTGATAACTCTTGTTAGGCAGACCGACAGAACGGGCTCTTAAGCGGAGACTACTGTACTGGCTGTGTTGCATCAAATCATTTCCTACATCATTAACCCATCCCATTTCTTTTGTGACTTGATGCAACATACCAGGGTCCATCCTAATGTCTCAAAATGCCCCTGTGAGTAACATGATCTTGGAATTACACCATCTTTAAAGAACACCGGGATGCTTCTATCTACTTTCATTTTCATGCTACAATTGATTGAAAACATATTAACAAATCACCTTTGAATTAAGGAATTCCCTACTTGATAAGGTTAATTTAGAGGACAAAATTGAATTCAATAGATGAAATTAGTCACGGTTAGAGTCATAACGAAGATGGAAATTACATGACAACCATGAGTTAAGTAACGCTCTTACCTTTTTGAATGACACTCAAAACATCACTCAATTTTCAGAATTCGTTATTCCTTTTCACAATAAAGAGGAACATTCTTATCCCATACAATATCTTCAATTGCTTTTCACCCTTGAAATTATTGAAATGTTAATTGTGGGTGTGCTCAGCCGCATAATTCTATAGAAACATGTAATAGAAAGTTTTACATTTCAATAGCCATCGCTGATAATACCTTTGAGAGTGCCAGGATCTGATTCTTGAGATTGTCCTCATCATTGTACCCAACCCAAGGCGGGACAGCTGCTTCTTCCTGCTTAGACTTTTCCCTCTTGGATTCCACAAACTTGCCTTGTTCCTTGTGGAAATCTCCCAAAAGAGTCTGGAAATGTATATTATATTTCATTGATACCCTTTTGATGTTTCATGCATCAATTAATTAAATAGTGTGACTAAATAGATGAATAACAGTAAAACTAAAAAAATATGTAAATATTTAAAAAAAACAACAAATAAATAAAATAGCAGATTGCCTTCTATTCATAAGATGGATCTTGTTTGTCGCAAAAATACCTGAGATAGCGTCATCACATTTTAATGAGCTAATCTTAAAAAGTGGGGGAAAAAAAGTCATGATTCCAAAGTCAGGAAAATATACAAAAGTAGGTAAGACTAGCAAAATAGCCATTTTCAAAGCATCACACATTTTTCAGTATTTGAAAAGTACAACAAGCAAGAGATTGGATAACGACTTACTCCACACATGACACATCCATTACTAGTACCGTATACTATATTCATTGATGATCAGTGGTAGACTCAAGTCAGTTTGCGCTATGTTGTACGATGATGTGACTGCTTTTACTTTTAGCAAATCTGCTACAAATAACAACTTGCATATCAACCGGAAAACATTCCTATATACAGTAGAACTCGGAATCAATGAACTCGGATTCAACCAACACTTTGCATTCAGCGAACAGAGAAAAATTTCCGTTTTTTTTCCTTCATTGACTTAGGTAAAATATATTTTATCCAACTAACTAATCTCAGACCCAACCTCGGTTCCAACGAACCAGAAGGGTCGGCAAGCTCACAAAAAAATTGCTAATCTACTTAGACATCTAGTTGAAATTCGAACTACAAAAGGTCTGCTGTCGGCTGACAAGAAACAAAACTATAGAAATGTACCGCAGGCAACGAGGTCAACCGCGGGTCAATGTAAACTGTTTAGTAGAGTAACATCTTCAAGTCATGCTCTTTTTTATCCACAAGTGAGGTGGTAGAAGAAGTAACAGCATGTTTGCGTCCTCGATTTGTTTGCCTAAAAAAAACATTCGGGACCTTCCATGTCAGTGGCTGAACACTCAAACAACAAACTATTAAAACTGACCGAGCTAGTTTGTTGAGTCCGAGTTCTACTGTATACCTATCTGCTTATTCTGATGTTGCTTTCTTGCATATGATTATGATGGAAATAAGGAGAAAAATATTCTACATTTGGAAAAAGTCTTAAAAATCTTAAATCTGATGTGTTTTTATAATCGGTGAGTACTGAGCATGGCATCGTTCTAATTTAGACACAACTAGGCTGGTCAAATGCCTCTATAAATTTCTTATCCATGGAGAATTTCTTCTACTGTGTCTCATGAATTAACTGTGCTTATTTGAATCCTATATGAAGGCTGTATGCATATCAATGAAATCAGGCAGCAAGAAAATAATGCTCAACATAAAAGCAGTGCAAAATAAGAGAAACTAGATAAGGGGTATTTCAGATACAGTACCTATTTCCAATGAAGACTGCTATGTAAAGCAAAATTTCAAAAAATTAAATTTTGGTCTGCTTGGCTGAAAAACAAACGAACAGAAAAAAGGAAAGCACCTTCTCTTCCACTGAAGACTTGATTTGTTTGGCTGTGTCCGCGACTGTTTTCCCAGCTGCTTTTCCAAAACTGAATAGAATATCTGGAGGAAACAAAAATTTTAAAAACTTAAAAGAGGTGAAAAAAAATGATAAATGTAATGCATTTTTAAATATTGATGTGTTGTTCTGTTGTTAGTGTTAGACTAATTATATTTGAAAGAGGTAGGGATCAATACACAGCCTTGTTAGATTCCCCTTTTCATCTTTAAATATTCAGATGCATATTGTTGAATTCTGATGGCAGTGTCTGGTCTTTCCTATCCATACAATACCAATTTTTTCCAAGCATTGTAATGTAGAATGATTGTATTGATTTCCTATCATCATGGCATTGGTGACCAAATGGTAAACAGCCGGCATCCAGATCTTGGGATCCCGGGTTCAATCCTAGTTGAAGCTACCAATGTTGAGTCCTTGGGAAAGTCACTTTACACATTTTTTCCCCACTCGACTCAGGTGTGAATGAGAACCAATCTAAGTATGAATATATCATAGTTTTTCTGATCGACAGGTCCTCATTACTGTGCGCCCCTATCAGAGCAGTTGCTGACAGTTCGTTGTCAACGAACATTGCTCACACGGGGACAGTAAACAAGCAGATTTATACATGAGCAAACAGACAGTAAATGAGCAGCTCAATGGCAAATGAGAGGTGGAGATATTATACTCTATTTCATCGGAATGAGAGGGAGGACAATTCATTTTTAATGATTCATACACGGCCATGTCTAAAAAAGATTGCTGCAGGAGCAGACGACAGACGGTCTGACTGGTGACAGTGAAAGAAAGAGATGAGATCACGCCATGCTGCATGACACAATTTACCTGCATATATATGTATGTGTGGGTGGTGTTATTGTTTGGATAAAGAGGGGTGTATAAGCGTTTTTATTGGCTAAGAGTACGAGATAATGCTGGTCGGAAACGAGCTTGCCTATTTCGCTAGATTTTTAAAATCAAATGTGTAGTTTCAACTGCCGATTATCGCTATCGCTAAACAGGGGTTTGACTAAAATGAATGTCGCAAATTCGAGGTTTTTATTACTATTAATATTAATATATAGCAAAAAATTCGGGACCAGAGGTCAATGTCGCTATTCAGAGGTGTTGTTATGCGGAAGTTACACTGTACATTATCAGTAATAAAACCCCCAAAGTAGCGACATACATTTTTAGTAAAACCCCTGTTTAGCGACATCGATATAGCGATAATCGGCAGTTGACACCAACATTTGATACAAAAAATCTAGCAAAATAGGCAACCTCGTTTCCGACCAGCATTATCTCGTACTCTTAGTCAATAAAAACGCTTATTTTCCTTTGTGAACTGGAAAAATACACATTCTCACAGGCACTAATCCGCACGTCACATTGTTATATTCACGGGACTCACCACGCCCCCTTTTTCTGCCATCTTGAAAACCTCGGAATAACGACACCCCTGGATAACGACATAATTTTCAGGTCCCGGGCGATGTCGTTATCCGGAAGTTGCACTGTACTTTACTTTCATACTGCCCGCTTAAGGCTATGAGTTTTGTTTGATTTTTTTCTGTGTTTGTCAGCTGATGAAGGGGAGACCTGAAACATTCTTTGTGTCGTTACTTGATCTACACTTGGAGCTATGCCGTTTTCCCTTTTTATTTGTATACCTGTGTGTGAGTGACTGAGTCTACATGTCTCTTGACTTGACCATGCTTTTAAGGCAGGAACCGGGTTACAACTAAACAGCCAACCAATAAGAAAGTTGATGTTGTGTTGCTGAGTTAAGTGGTCCAAAAAGTTTTTTTTTATATTATAGAATGAGCAAAGACCTTCAATTACTTTCCTGATCATAAATTTCAGAAAGAGTATGCCACCTCAGGAATGACATTCTCACCAACTTCATTCCTTTATTTTCATATTGGTTTATTTTAATAGAGCAGCTGCTTCCATATGAAAACAAATAAATGTTATGGTCAAAATTGTCTTCCTATGTAATTTCAGATAGCCAAGATCTGAGGCTTGACATTTTATGATCCTAGCTGTCTGACCTAAAACACCTGTGAAAGCAACCTATATTTTAACCAAGTGCATCTGTGTGGAACTTACAAGAATGGAAACTTCACTTTCTATTCTATTGAAACAAGCATTTCAATGTAACATTGGTCTATGTGCTCAAAGAAGCTTGAAATTGCTTCAGAGTAACAATATCAGAATGCAAGTATTTTACACTTGTCAACGACATTACTTACAATTACCTAAAAGTAAAAACATTTGCACTTCATTGCAATCAACTTCAAAAAGAAATTGTTTAATTAATTCATCTAACGACAAAATAACCAATCAATACAGGACATTTTCAGCTTCCTTGTCTAAACTGTGGCATTCATCTGAGCGACGTACGATATACAATAAATCCCAAAATAGTTCAAGTATTGCTGCTACAGCAGATAATGATAATGATAGAAGCATAAAAGTAACTTCAAAATCTCTCAGTGACAAAAGTAGTGTTGTGTTGGATCGTTTTATTTATGTCAAGACATTGGACTCAATGTATGAGGATGTACACAACGGCATTGTTCTAGATACAGCGTACGGAGACTCCAGACCTGATGATGACTTTGATCCGTCTATGCCAGTCATTGTGGCCCTTCATGACACACCTGGAACACATGCGGACGTGGCCCATTTATTGAGTTTCTTTGCTAAGCTAGGATGTCGTACAATCTGTCCTACTTTGCCAGGTTCGTATCATGTCACGATGGAGATATTTTTATGAATGAATGTTATATTTTTTATTTGGAAACAGGTTTGCTGTTAAGACTGACCCTGCACAGAGGAGCTGGTGATGCAGTGGTTAAGTCACTAGTGAAAATCAGAAATAATGTAGTGCTTGGAAAACAGTCAAGAATAAAAAAGATTCAAAAATTATTTTTGACGGGGGAATTGAATCTGTACCTGCAATGACCCTCATCACCTTGCCATAAACCAGACACCCATCATTTGAGCTAATCTGCCACCCAACACTGCATTACATTACATCTGTTTTTCGTTTGTTATTTACCATTATATTAGTTGTTTTTGTTATTATTATTATTATTATTATTATTATTATTATTATTATTATTATTATTATTGTTTATTCATAATAATAATAATAATTATTATTATTGTTATTATTATTATTATTATTATTATTATTATTATTACTATTACCTTCTTCTTCTTCTTCTTATTATTATTTATTTGTTAAGAAAAGTTCCTATTCTTATTATATTGTCATCCAAATTGTCAGGTCATGGAGATACAAGAGGTATCATGAGGAATTATGATGATATATTTTCACAACTCACCATGGAAAGAGCTACGTTTGTACATGATTTCCTTGATGACCTTGGCATTAAAAGGTAGGTATTTTTTTAAGTTCCAAGTTTCTTTCAGCCTGTCAAGTTTGTTTTGTTTTTTTTTGTTTTGTTTTGTTATTTAATCACTTAAAATTTAACAATGACTTTGAATCAATGTTTAACATTTTGATATAATTTCATAACATTTTTCCATGTTTCTCCTTCAATATTGATTTTAGTTTCTTAAACTTTATCTGGTTATCTGGTGACAAGAATGTCATAAAGGCTGTACACTTTCATTGATTAATTTCAATTATGAATAGTTTTCCTCTCTGACCCCTAGCCCAGATGGCAGCTCTCAGTTGTCCTATAACTGAGTAGTAACCACTAGGGTAACAGCAAAGTGTTTACTAGTAAAATGTATTGACCTCATGGTACATCGTTGTCCAATTTACTGGTAAAGGTATCTGGATGCAGCGGGCTCATCACCTGCTCATCTTTAGTTCCTGATGCAGTGTCTTTCTAGCCATGTGTTGGTGATGAGTGGTTATGTCCTCATTGACATTTGGATTTACTTCCATTTGTCATGTGCCCCCTTCAGAGCTTGACATATGGCTGGTCCCTATACTGCTTTTTTCGGTATGAAGGGGACTCGATAAACAACTCTCTGACCCCCAAAAATGGATTACAATTCTTTTGTAATTTTACTCACTTTGCATTCATGTCTTTGATTTCTTTTATGCTTTGATTTTGTGCACCATTGAGGACTGGACAACAGGGAATTCATCAAAAACAAAACTTGATGACACGTTTAAACCACAACATATAGTTTCATTCACATGTGACCTTTGTCATGCAAAGCATAAGAGTGCAATCATTGTTTTGTAATGCCAATATGATAGTGATAATAATGGCCTGCCGCCAAAGCTATGTATGTTGACATGAGTGAAAATGTAATGTAGAGTATGTTAATTAGCTTCATTGACTGACACTGACAGCACAACATAGTGACGTTTCCTCCGTAGGCCTTGGTCTAGCGAAATTAATAAAGAGCAATCACAAATCAAACATAGATGGGGTGGGGGTAGGGGCACAAGGGAGTGAGGACCTAATGATAAAAAAAACAAACTATGCTATTAATTCCCAGGAGTGGAAAATTATATTAATGACCTAAAACAAAAAGCTAAGTGCAAAAAAAATAGAGATATAGATACTCTTTTGTTTGTACAGATATCAAATGGTTAACAAAGTAACTTATCGAAACTAAAGTGTTTGAAAACAAAAACAGCAAACCAGATCAGAGAATTAATCTTTGCTATTCTGTGTCCGACTCAAGTGATATTGAGCGTCTTGTTTTAGGTAATTTATATTATTTATTAACATACTCTACCTCAAATTTTTGTAATGTTTTGTAGCGCCATTGTCTATATCCATGTTTCCATTTTATCCAACCACCCAGAGTGGATGTCTTGATAGGAGTGGGGGCGTCGTCTTACACAACCATGGCTCTGTGTACACAAATGGCTGAGGTTTACAAGTCCATGGCTCTCATCTCTCCCTGGCCTCTCACTCAACCTAGGTAATGATAGTCTTCTTTTTAAAATTTATCCTTACTTCCTTCGTAGACATACACATTACACCATCGTTATTGATTTGATGTTGTTATGGAAAAGACTTAGTGTATCTGTGTTAAAAAAGTTTGTGTGCTACTGCACACAGAATTGTTTGTTTACTTTCTGTCTAGTTAGGTGTATCTATATAAGGAACTTACAAAATGTTTATATTATATTCACTATTGAACCGCAAAGATTTTCATCAAATAAATACGTTTACGGATGTGTTTGAATGTATCCATTTTTGTAAAAAGTGTAGGCAACCATTTTGACAGTCATTTTGTTAATCTTAAGCCTTACACCGAAAGGTACAAAAGGTAAATTGATCAAGAAAGAAAGAAGATTTTGTTAATCACTCAATGACCTACCGTCAAACAAATGTTACCAGCTTAGCTTATGATTATTGAGGTTTCTTCTTTTGTTGGAAGTAATGAATTTTGTCCTTTTTTTTTTGGTACACATTAGGTTTGATATCGACAGCAATATGTTGAAACGAATTCATGAACTGTGGGAGATGGTTTACTTCCGCCCATTAGTACGGCTCCTACTTCCTGCTTTCAAGATTGGGACTGCCTCGACATCGGAAGAGAAAGTCACTGCCTGCTATTTGGTGGATAATATAGACTTTGGGGAGGTAATTTTAAAGATTTTACTTTTCCATTTATTTATATATTCATTTTGTCATTAGAATATTCCAATGAGCTTTTTTTTCTTTCTACTGTGACTGTGAAAAGTTACCCTCTAACTACTACGTCTGTAACAACTGTGGTAGAGACTGTCATGCCAGAATCGCGCTAATAAGCCACTTACGCTGTCTTCAGTAAGCCCAAGAATTATCTTTTTAGAGCGAAACCTATCATCTCTCGAAATGGGTGGTGCCTGCTACTGCTGCTAAGTATTTTCTGTTTTTGTAATTACTATTAAATTTTAGTTGCTTGTAATTACATCAACACAAGGGCAAGTGGTCAAATAAATCCTGTGCTTGTGTCTCCCA
Source organism: Dirona albolineata (assembly GCA_031763155.1). NCBI lineage: Eukaryota > Metazoa > Mollusca > Gastropoda > Nudibranchia > Dironidae > Dirona > Dirona albolineata. The sequence goes on from JARFNW010096878.1 coordinate 12,007, forward strand.
AGTCTCAACTACTAAGCCCTATGACCCTGTTTCCACACTTACTGACTTTGAATAATGTAACAGGTGAGACCACTTGATAAATAAATGGAATCCTGCTGAAGTTGATGGTGTAGTAAAAGGCACAAAGGGAATGCATTAGTGGCTTTCTAGAGACAAAACAAACCAAAATACCACTGATACCAGTTTGATACCAGCTGGTGGCGCAGTGGCTAAGTCACTCACCTTTGGTTCGAGAGTTCAATTCCCGGTGGAATCCCGTTTTTTTCTCTCAAGACCATGATCCCACTTTGCGGCGCTGCACTGCGGCTGACGTCTGGGTTATTCCGCTCTACCCTCGGAATAGACCCTAAAGACAAATTTCACCCCGGGATGAATAAAGGGAATTTATTGATTTAAAAAAACCCAACAAAATTAATTAATTTATTATTTCAACAAACATCACTTCCACATACTTGTGGTGGACAGTTAATTTTTCTCCCGACCTAAGGACCTGTGATTTTAGGCCACAACTAATATACCCGGTGACCGTGTTTCCACACTTATCGGTTAAATCATCACATGACTTTGAATTTTTTTACTTGTACATTAATACTGATGTGTTTGAACTTAAGTTTTACTTCAACAAACATTACTTCCTCACACTCGTTGCAGACAATTTTTCAGTCAGTAGAAAGAAGTAGAAGGGCCAGACGCCAGACATAAGGACATCTTGAAACTAATAATTGGCCTAATAAGTTGATTAACACTCAACTATGAGTAGAAAGGATTTTTAAACTGTGTGCTGGTTACCTGCTTGTCGCTAATCCATAAATTCTCTGGCTCTATTATGATTATGCATGGTATTCAGGCTTCTTTTTACAGTTAAGGATGACCATTGTGCCATTCAGATCTGACCCAAGAGCTAACACTGACTTTGCCCCGCATTATTAATAATCCCTCCCCCCCCCCTTTTTTTTGGGGGGGGGGGGGGGGCCCACACAACC